>NEWO01000108.1:976632-1018348 GCA_003013225.1 Phalaenopsis aphrodite | reverse complement strand
AATATACTATATTAGTAATATACTGATATATATATTATATATTTATATAATATAAGTTATATAATTAATTTATATATATTAAAATTAGGGATGTCAAACTGGCTTGTTGTTCGCGAACAGCTCGTGTTCGACTCGTGTTCGGCTCGTTCGTTAAGAAACGAACACGAACAGTGACTTCACGAACAATTTCAAACACGAGCTTATTTCAAACAAACTAAATTTCAAACGAACCAAACACGAACACAAGCTCTGTTCGTTCGTGTTCGGTTCGTTTACACCCCTACTCCAAGCCCACAAAATAAGGGCCAACAATATTCACAAATGTGAATATTTACGCGTGTAAATTGTCTTAGTAAGATATGAATAAAAAATAACATTGAGAAAATTGGATTGGACATTAAATTAATAGAATGAAATGTTTAAGGTTTATTGATTCAGTCCGGATAAAGTCAGGTAATATAATAAATAAAAAAATTAATTAAATATGACATAAATAATATAATAATGATATGTTAGATGCAAATATTGATTAAATTTGTGATCAAAAGTATATTATAAAACATAAAAGACACATAAAGAATAAATTCAATAAATTTAAACATGGAAATAGTTAATATTTGAATAATTAATCTCATATTTGTTGCAAAAAAAAAAAAAGAATATTTTTTTTTTTTATAAAAACTTGTATTTTGTATTTAGTTCCTTGAAGATTAAGATTAATTAATTATCCAATAGTTGTTTTGTCTTATGTTAAGCAATTTCTAGTGGTTAGATTTGTGTCGGGGTTAGTGGGTGAGTTCGGGTTGGATTTTTTGATTCATTTAATAAGTAGGTCGAGTTCAGGTCAAATAGTTTCAGGTCGAGATAATTTTGGTCAAACCTAAGGCAAAACCAAATTTGAGACCCCCTAAGAAGAGCAATTTGTGAGTATTTTGTCTTTGGATGACAACATGAGAATGTTGTATAAAAATGATCTTAATTTATTAGAATTAAATCAAAATTTGACACTCAATAAGACTGATGGAGAAAAAAAAAGATACATGCATTGGACCACAATTAGTAGGATAAAGGCTTGTTGTTGTTGTTTTGGAGGAATAGATGAGTAGTTGGGTTAGTAATAATAGTAATACTAATTAACAATAATAAAAACAATATTTGATGTGTGTTGGAATGTTCATGGTACTAAAGTAATGAATTTAGCGTTTTAACATTGCACGAAAATTTAGTACACACTTGCGCAATTAAAAAAAAAGTAAACATGAGATATCTTGACCCCTTGTTACATGAGCTTAAGGAGTTTAGAGAAAGTCATCATCTTCTAGGTGTATTGTTACATCATCATCAAGAGGCTTCATTGCACCATATGTAGTTTATGTTGTTACAGTATCATTGGGATGTGTCTTTACAGCATATGCAGGGTGCATCGTTGCACCATATGTGAGGAAGACTATTGCGCCACATTTCGGGGTGCATTGTTGCACATTTTTTGGGGTGTGTCGTTACACATTATACTTGATGATGTATTGCTCCGACAAATGTTTCATTGTTCTGCAACATACGTTGGGATTCTACATTGCACATTGTGACTCATTAAGCGTTCAATTGCAAGGAGCAAGTTGTGGCTAATAGTATTCAACGACGACCTGCGAGTGATAGTCGATGGTGGTTGTTTCAAAAAACCACCCACTAAGGCTCATTTATCCTTTAGAAATAAGAATACTTAAATAAATTATTTTTTTATATAAGGACATATCTCATATTTTGTTAAGTGTCATGATAATTTCAATAAACATCTTAATTCTAATTACTATTACCTTAAAATGAGAATTATTTTCATTAACATCATACCTTTAAACAAACAATTATATGTTGAAAATTAGTCCCTATTGAGACACATATAAATCAACAATCAAGAATAGCTTTCGCTATTAGAGTTACCTAAGAAATCATCACTACTAATAGCTTTTTTAACAGCACACGTTCATCAAAATAATCTGGTTATTTTTCTTTTTTTTTCTTTTTTTTATTAGGAGTCACTTCTTTATTCTTATTGCATAGCTTGTAACATTCATATTTGATATGCCCTTTCTTCATGTAATAATTGTAGATCTTATTATTGTTGTTGTATTTTAATGAACCCTTCTTTTTAACATGAGAACTCATTTTTTTAATCCTTATCTTTAACAACAAAGCTTCTTCATGTGAAGCAAGTTCAACCATAAGTTGTTTTTTCTTCTCTTTAGAAATATGGCATCAAAAATTTTATCTTGAACAAGTGCCCCCAATCAGATATGATTGTATTTCTAAATTATGATTATGATGGTGATATTAAACATAACAGGATTAATGCCAATTTTTTTCCTCATAATAACCTTGATGGCTAATAAAGTAGAGAAATTTTACTTAAAGGTAGTCAACATATCTATTAGAGAGGCAACTTAAGCTATCATATGGGAGTGCATACAAGACTTCATATGTATTTTATTAGTGAGACATCTTATCATGCAAACATTTTCTAATTTCAATTATAATTCAATGGCTATTTTCTCCTTTATAATATTCTTTAAAATTTGATTTGACATATGAAGATGAATCTAAGATAAAATATTATTATCCTTGCATTGCTTGCTCTTAAACATCTAAGATTAGGGCATCTTGTCAAATCTTAACATCACATCTTCTAAATTCAATTGTTCATATCATAACTTGCCAAAGTAAAAATTTAATATTGCGATTTAATAATGAAATATCTTACTTCTTCATTGCCATCATAAATAACAAAATAGTGTTCTAATACCACTTGTTATAGAATAGAAGTGGTCAGCAATAAAATAAATAAATAAATAAACAAAAAATTTATGTAAAAAATCCAAGAAAAAAAAGCACAAAAAAGGAACAGAATTCACTATATTGAAAAAAAAAAATTACATGTGGAGATTGTCGGCTCACTTAAGACAAAACTAATCTTAGAGGATTTTATCTTATACAAATAAATGTTATATTTATATACTTATGATTTTATCTTATAAAAATAAATTATGTATTTATAAATTTCAGCAAGATCTCTTACAAGGAAAATATATAAAATGGGCCAATAAAGAAAGAGCGCATGAATTACAATCTAAATGCATTTGTAAGATTAATGCGATGATAGATGATTCGATTCAAGTACTCTTAATTTACTATTAAGACAACTTAAACACACATAAATTGGGTAAAAAATTTTGGCATATACTTTATTCAATCAAAGTTGAAGTGAAAGACATATTTTCATTCCATCTTCTTGATCTGATATAGGTAGACCAGGTGATGAGCTAGTCGTTTTTATTACATAAGGGATATGCACACTACCATAATACAAATAATATAAGAATCACAACATTACCCAATATATATATCGTCAAAACGAAAAGCACAATAACCCAATAAGACCGCTTTGATTAAAACTTAAATTTAAGCAAAAATCATTCTAAGACAACCTATATATATATATATATATATATATATATATATATATATATATATATATATATATATATATATATATATATATATATATATATATATANTATATATATATATATATATATATATATATATAATTGTCCATAACAAACACAACAACATAGTCATACTCAAAGCTAGCTGAGCATTTAACATCATCACCATGCAACAATAATCTTATGATTAGTATATAATTTGTAATTTTTATCTAATTACTGAATCATAACAATTTTATTAGTCTGGTTTTTCTTAGGATGAGAGTTCTAATGAATATTATTGTGACTGGATGTCTGGCCGATGGGCTAACGCTAATTAAATAAATGGAGACAACGGTGGCCGATCTTGACAACAAGCAAAATAATTCCATACACATCATATCCAGAGGAACTTCCACCATAAGTAAGAAAATTATAAATATATCATATCCAATCCCCCGCTTGCTCTTCCTTATAGTCTTAAAGACGAAAATAAGCAGAAAAGTCCGTCAAGAGGAACTTCCACCATAAGTAAAAAAAAAATTATATATATATATATATATATATATATATATATATATATATATATATATATATATATATATATATATATATATATATATATATTAGAATAAGTTTGGCTGAGCAGTCGTGCGGTGTCCCACCACACCTGTCACATGTGATATTTGACAGAATTATCTTTTATTTGGTTATGTTTTGGGACTTGTCTAAGATCATAATTTTTTGAATAATAACTTATTTTACAACAGTTTTACGATAGTTTTTTTAAGTTGTTGCTGCTCCAAACGAACAAGCTTTTGTTTTGCTATTCTTTCTTCTACCACATAATCATGGAATTTTGTTTTATCTTCGTGGGAAGATCGAAAGATGACGAATATAGAAAAGTTCCTCACGGTGAATGGCTCATAGTCATTTGTTCTCCTATGAGTAGGGGGGAGGGGAAGGAGGAGGCGTTGAAGAAATGGCTTTTAATAGCGAATCAAGCTCCACAATACTAGAACAAAGTAGAATTGATGTTGTGGTTGCGAGATCTATACATCAACCAGTTGATGTGGTATATATATAAATCAAACAGGAGAACGATCGACGAAACGTAAAATAGAACGAGAAAAATTCACACCATAAAAGAACAATAAAGCGGAACACACAGATTTACGTGGTTCGACAAATTGTCTACATCCACGGAGTTGCAGAAGATTTTACTACTTGAGGAAATTTACACAAGTCGATTACCTCGACTTATAAGAGGAAACACTCAATGTTCTTTGCTCTCTCTCTTCTTCTCTCTCTACATAGAGATACACCGAAGAAGACAAACTTACCAGATAAATAAACTCAATTTCTCTTCTGTCACAAGCCACTAAGAAGAAATCTAGGGAGAACAATCTTTTTCTTCTTCCTTCTTCTTTCTTCACCGCAAGGAACTACCTCTTGCATTTTCTTTCCTCTGTCCCGAGGAAACCCAAAGAAGAAACACTGTGACTTTCCGTAACCACTAGATCTGAAGGAGAGCCTCTCCTTTTATCACGAAGAGAAGGAAGCAAAGGGATGCTTCGCTTCACGAAATAGAGGAGGCGGGAGCGGTTTCTGGCGAAGAGACGCGAAGCTTCGCAAGCGCGAAATAAAGGAGGCACGATTGTTCACGTGCGCAGGAGACGGGAGTCGGAGACGGGATCGCGATCGGGAGCGGAGTGAGAGCGGGAACCACCGATTCGCAAATTAGAGGAGGCGGGAGCGTGAGTGGCGAAATCGGGCTCCAACACTGACAAGAATGAGCCATACAATTTTAGAAGAGATGGAATGAGTTCAATTACTTTCCTTCCCAAATGCATCTTTATGGATTCTTCATACTAGTGTCATTAAAACTTAAGCCAAATTGCGACACTTCTAAAAAGAGTAATGTGCCAAAATAATCTCAAACTATTTAAATGAGGCCACAATTTATGAAAATATCAAACTAATCTCCCTTTCTTTTATGAAAATTATTTTGTTTATGAATTATATGATCATGATTTTGAGACTGCAGCAAATTAATTTTCTTTGCATAAAAAATTTCTATCAAGGATTTCCTATGGAGAATGAACTTTTTATAGTCATCAAACAAAAAGTAGGGATGAATTTCTTACCATGTCGCTGGCATGTAAAATAAAGAAAGGCCTATTAGGCCTGCCAAGAGCAGGAACGGTATTGCAGTTTAAGCCCAGCCAGAGTGTTTTACAGGCCTGGCCTGCATAATTATATTGCGCTTTGTTGTGGCTTGTGGCAATGGGGGAATTGGAATTGAAATCTTAATTGCAAAATTATCTTCGTTGATATATTTTTTTTTTCAGATAGACTATTTTCTTTTCTCAAATTCCCTTCATCTAAATGTACTACATACGTATAAAGCCAATACTAACTAATAATTAAAAATTATTTTTTTACTTAAAAATATATTTGTATTAAAACCAATGATCATACGCTATTGTATGGTAATTATCATAATATAATTAGCTGATGCTGTTAGATCGATAGGTTATATATATATATATATACATACATACATACATACATACAGTTAGAAAGATTTGTGAAGTTGACCTACTAAGCTGCTTGATGACGAGTTGAGAGCTGCTATACTGTACCAGCCACCTGCTAAGTTTGACTAAGATATGACCACCTTCAAGATGCAATGTTTTAACTCGGGTTGTCAAAACAGTTCGTGTTCGCCTTGTTAAGAAGCTCGTGTTCGAGTCGTTCGATAAGTTAACGAGCCGAACACGAACAAATATTTGTTTGTTTCGTGCTCAGCTCGTTTTGGCTCGAAATACTACTAATCAAATATATATATATATTTTATGAGTAATCTTTTTTAAAAATTTAATTGACTACATGACTATAAAAAATTATAATCAATTAAAAGTATTGATGAAGAAAGTAGAATAAAAATTATTAAATTAGATTAAAATGATGTTTTAAATCTTGTCTCGATCCTTAACATCTGATGGTTATGTGATTAGAGTTGTCAAAACGACTCTTTGTTCTTGAAAAACTCGTGTTCGGCTCGCTAAGCAAACGAGCCGAACACGAACACACACACACGAGCCGAGCCTGGGCATGCTCGTGTTTGGCTCGTTTACACCCCTTGCTTATGTTCGGCTCGTTTACGATCCTAATTTTAAGACTTGAACACATTACGAAAAGTATAAGAAATGGCATGAAACAAAGTTGTGAAATTATATTATATACCTTTATTTATTTCTTATCAAATGTTGTACTAACATAAATGGCCACCCTAATATATATAAAAGGAGATCAACTATTAATTAAAAGGAAAAAGGTGGGTGATGGAGGGTTGACTTTCTCTTCCCTTGACTCATCCTTTTTATTTAGGCCCTCCTTAATGTTTGTCCTTTTAACTTAAAAAAATAAAATTTTGGCCTAATTTTTTTAGGATCTTTTTTATTATTATAGAGAAATAATTTTGGATTGAAATAAATTTGTAAATGCCTCATTGACCCAAAAAACTTTAGTGTGTGCACTCTTCTAAATAATATAATTTTTAACACTTTTTAAAATAAATGAATTTCAATAATTGATTTTCAAAATTTATAGGAAAATAACATCATAATGATTAATTAAAGTTCATATATTAGTTTTATTGATTTTTTTATGAATATTAACATGAAATTATATTATTCATGAGATGAGACATAGTATTGTTAATTTTTCCAAAAAATACTACCATAAACAATAAAAATAATGAGACATAAAAAATATATGCAATAAGCTAAAGTCCAATTCATCTCAAATATTAATGAAAATTGAAATAAAAAAATAGATTATATATCTCTAATATGTATGTGGTCTACTATCTAATAGATATTATTTACATATAAAAACTAGATCTTTCAACTAGTGCCTTCATTGTGAAAATTATTCCATACGGACACCGCATGCAGAGATGTATGCAGTGTCCAATCTCCATCATCGATCACCGAAAAATGTATTTCAATGGGCTCACTTTCAACTTTTTTTTTAAAAAAAAAGTTTGATTGCAGTGATTGACGGTGGAGATTGGACACCACATGCATCTCTGCATGCGGTGTCCGTATGGAATAATTTCTCCTTCATCGTAGGTTCCCATGCACACACCCACGTGTATACTTTCATACATATACGTACACAACTGCACGTACATATTTACATACTTGCATATTATAAGCATACAAATATTCAAATTAATGTTGCATATAACAAATATTGTAATTTAGGTATATAAATTGTATTAATTTGAAATTTAAATAAATATTATGGGAGATATAGAAGGTGATATTATTTCATATATGTAAAAAATAAAGTTTAGGTGTTAGGTATCCAAGTATATAAAAATTAAGTAGGGTGCATGTAAATCTACCTAAATTTTAAAATGCATGTCTGAATTTTTTTTCTTAATTCGTAAATGCATCTTTCATTTTGGAAAATAAATTAATAAACAGATATTTTTGCAATTTTATATGTGCACTGTAAAAATTTGTTTGTAATATTTAAGTAGTTATTAATTTTTTTTTAAACCCACGTCGAATTTATATAATATTAATTTTTTATTATTTTATAATTTTATAATTTTATTATTTTATTAAATACCTTATAAAACTGAATCTAATATAATTAAATAGTTTAAATGTATACAAAAAAGATGTCATCAGGAATGTCAAAGGATCGAGCAGCTAGAGTTTCAAGTGACTGAATTCTTGTGCCAGAGAGGGAGGTAGACTTGCCAGTTGCCAAGCGGTTGATCAACCACACAACGAAATTTTAATCAATTGAATAGATCCCTTGATTGAAGCAATCTGATATATATGATCAGTCAAAATTGTCGATCGAACCTGAATCACTTGATGATCGACAAACATTATATTGTTTTTATATTATGCTATAGTTTTCATTCAACGAACACATCGACTCAATTATCCAGACGGTTATAATAATTGTTCACTCCTTTTTATGTAATTGCATTTGAGACCCTTATAAGTATATTAGGACAAAAAAAAAAAAAAAGAACAATCCTAAACCCTAAACCCTAAAAATGTTTTCGAAAGATAATTAAGAATTCAATACTATTTTATGTAATTACATTTGAGACACTTATAAGTATATATTACAAAAAAAAAAAAAAAAGAACAATCCTAAACCCTAAACCCTAAAAATGTTTTCGAAAGATAATTTAGAATTCAATAATAAAGAAATAATTTAATGTTTTTCATCAATCCAACTGACGACATTATTATTTAAAATCAGTTGACCAATAATGTCACTGATTCAATTCCGGATGTTATCGATTTTTAAATATTTTTTAAAATGCTAAAATTTTAAGTTAAATTGATTTAAGACTTGTTTTAAAAAAACCCTCGCTAGAATCGCCAGAGCCGACTTGTTCAGCCGGCCGGATACTCTCAACTTTATCGGAATGATCATATTCATCCACTTGCTTAAACAGATAATCATTTATTATTTTACATACTAAAAAACTCAATTAATGTCCCCCTATGATCCCCCTACATTATTGTTGAATCCTAAATTGTCCTTTGAACACGCTTCGAGAGTTAAAGCCGGATGAAGGAGGAAAGAGAAAAGAGAGTAGGAAATAAGTCCAAAGTTCACTTTATAGAGAATGAGATGTCCCTTTATTCATCATTTGTTCTTATATAATTACATAAATGAGGGAACAATTAAGGAAACAATTCTTAATACAAGTGATACACTACTTAATCGTGTATATTTTATACAATATTTCTATTACAATTTGAATTCACATATAGCAGTAATTGGCTGGTCGGTCTGTTTGAATGTGGTAGGCTGAGGCACCCGATCGAATGGAAATCTTGCCCACCGCAGTAAAAGCGGGTCAGCCGATTAACTTGCGATCAAAGGATCTTGCATGCGACTTGGTTGGTTGGGACTGTAGGCGCGGTTTGTTGATTGAGTCTCTCTTAATAATGTATCGATCGATTCTGATCACACGCCACTTGTTGGACGTTAGGATGTCTTGATTGTTTGGCCGTCATCAGAGTGTTTCGATTGCTTTGATATTTGTGCTAACAGTTTTGATGCATACAATTACCTTTATCTAAACCCTGTTAGGTTATTTGATTTCATTAACTTATTTATACCCTAATCCTTCCCTTGTTAACTTCATAAACTTAACACACCCAATTATTAATCAATCTTATATAAATTTATCTTAATTCAAATATCTTAACTGTGATTGCTTTCATATTTGAGGCCCAGAACATTCCACACACAAATATGCTTAAGGCTGCATGGGAATATGCACCTAAGCCATTACTAAACTGAGCTTGGCTTCCCCACAATATTAAACTAAAAGACAGGACCACTGAAATCACCTACATTTAGTGCAGACTAAGTTCAAAGTCCCAACTCCAAGAATGTTAAAGTTTATCATAAAGAAGATAGCTCGCTAGCTATACCTTCCCCAAATGATACCCACCCCTCCACGTTCAATTGATTTGAACATCCCATGTGCAAAAAGAAGCATACATTACAGATTCACCCATTTGCAGTGAACCAAACCTTTTAAAATTTTATTTAGAAAATACCCCATAAGCCAATGGCGGCTCCATTTGCTATCATCTCTCCTCCACGACTCAACAAGTGTAGCCAAAGGACCACATGATCAAAAGCATGCATGCATGGCTTCTGCATGGCAAAGCATGTCTTAGCCATTAAAATATTTATGCTCCTGCGTCGTCACATTAACCGTTCTTACAATATGTAAAAATGCAATTCATGAAAGAATAAATGATTATAGAGTTAAGCAGTTGGGTCTAATGTGTAACAATAATGTTGAATAGAATGGCTTCGTATATTGAAGCTTAGTTCCAATGATGAACAGAATGCAGGGGGCTAGTTAGCTTTAGCTTTCCAGATGTCTTCTCAATTAAGTTATAGCACTAGTGGAATCCAACTCCTGCACCTCTCTTCAAACCTAGAAGTGCTCTCTCTCTCTCTCTCTCTCTCCTCACCTAACAACATATGAAGGATACCTAACCCCAGCTCTTCTTTTAAAAAGATTACAATTTTTTTTTTAACAATGTTTAATTTAGATAACCTGAGTTACAGAAAGTGATGTTTTGATACTGTGAAACAGTCCCACAGTTTCAGATAAAGTAGTATGAAATTAAGAAATCTGAGTTGAAAGATTGGTGAGAGATTCCATTCTTTGCCATGTGATGTGGGTGTGAATGAGATCCATTTGTTTGGATCCTAAGAATTGGGTTTCAATTAATATTTGGAGAAGGGCTTGCTTAATTCCTAGGGAAGATCACATGACAGAGTTATTGTTTCCTATGTGCGTTCTATAATTGCTGCAGTCCTTAAATTATGTGGGCTGGGAATCTGCAGGACCAAGTCAAATAAAATAATTGTCATGCCTTATTTCAAGGATAGTTAATTTAGGTCTGACAAGGGGGAGCAAAGGCATGGGAGAGGTCCCTGTGGGGTTCATTATTGAATTTTCTACGTCAGTAGGTTGTCAATGAACAATGAACAATGAACAGGGAGAGTAACGGATGTCAGTAAATTTGAAACATTACCATGTGCAGGTTATGATTATTTATATTGGCTATCTATGTACTTCTACTTCTGAATGGAAATAGATATTTGAGCCTCTCAAAAGGTAAAAAATTTATGTCCTCGAGATGTATGGCCTCCGAGAACGGCTGGACGTAGTAATTCTTCCTTTCAAGAACTGTCTTTTTAGAGGCATGATAAGCTTATAATTATTGCCCTCTTTTAGTAGAGATAATAGTATTTGCATACGGTAGCATGAACCACATCATCTCGTCTGTTTGTTGGTGTGATGTGATTCACATCATCGTCTACACATCCATCATCGAGGCTTAATATTTTCTTCATTTAATCAGTTAGGAGAGTTACAGACCAAAAAATATTTATGTTGGATTTTATATTTTGAAAAGGTAATAACATGATATTTTATAGCTGCTGATTAAAAACAAAGATTTCATAATTGATTTGATCTATCATAAGAAATGTTTCAATAATTTTTTTCAGATGACCCTGCTCATGGTACAGGGGATGTCATCATGTTTTCCTCATGACATGAGAATGTATTAGCAAATACGATTAAATCAGTGTATCTTTGATGTGATGATTATAATTTTAATATGCTTGATGATGTAAGCGTTCATGTCTCCCAAGGGGAATCTTTAAGAAAAATCAGTCTTGCTTCTAGCTCTTATCAAAAATACAGTTCCACCTCATAATATAGTGAGAGTTGCATATAACCAATAATATGTGATTGATACACATGATTCTAAAATTGAAGAATTTTTATTTAATAAAAAAGTTGTGAAATTTAATGTTTTGATACCATAAAAGTTTATTATAAGAATATGCAAGTGTAGGCTTCGAAAAATCCCCCCCTCTTCCCTCTCAAAATAAGATAAGAGAACTTCACATAAGATTACATGCCAAATTGTTGGAATACACGAAATAACAAATAACACACTAATAAGAGATTTTTCTCTCATTTTGTAAGGGTTTTAAAATATGAGGTTCAAGATTCACATAAACATAAGCCCCTGTAATTAATTAGCCCACTCAATAATGAAGATCATTTTTTATTGTCGCAGATGATTAGACATTACGTATTTGTATTCAATATATAGTATCAAGAAATTTATGATTTATTTTGATTTTGATTTTTTTTTGGACAAATAAAAAATAAAAACACAAAGAAAAAATTAGAAATGAGAAATAGAAAATAAAAAAAAATTGAACTTAAACTCTAAGCAGTTTAACTAAAATTCTCCTAATGTTAGAAAGTTTTGACTTCTTTCCCCGATAACGATGCTAAGATCTTGATGCCTTGAATTTCTGCAAGACAAGTTAGTCAATCGTGCAAGTGCACATATCGATCAAGTAATATGTAGATCATGAGTCCATGTATCGATCAAACAAAAAAAGTTATCAAAATTTTATAACAGATAAAGTTCTAGTTAATTAAACCTCTGAATCTAGTTTGAAGTACCAGATTACAAGGTTGAAATATTCTAAAATCCTAATACAGAAAGAAAAAAAACTAAATGAAGTTTTGAGTAGTTTTTGAAGGCTAAAAAGTTTGTAGTTCTATGACGTCGGTCTAATAGTTTCTCCATATTTTCCTATAAAACCAACACAATTGTTGACAACCAGGGTCATAAGAATTTGTCCTCCTTAGCTTATTTGTAGGTCATCATAAGAGTTGAAAATCGTATTACAATTATGTAGGCTTAACCATGTAGCTTTTTTCATGAATCCTCCAGTCTCATATCTAGTTAGTAATTCCTAATATCATCAAATATCCTATCTAGCTATGAGTTTTGTAATGACAATATGTTTATGTTTATCAGTTATTGTACGTTAACCTACTTATTCTCTTAGGTGATGGTTATAAGTCCTAGATCACAAAGAATTTCAACATTCTCTCAAGTTGGATAAGAAGTAAATTAAGAGTAGAAAGATACACATCAACATATGAAATCCGAGCACAACAAAGTCATGCTAGGAACAACATTTATTAGAGAAAATATTAAGAAAATTACGTGTCTTATATTATAGGAGTATGAAAAATGAGATTAACTACTTTGCATGAGAAAATAAATAAAAAAATTGTTATTGTAATCATAAAAAAGAAAAATAATGTGCAAGGTATAAAAAACTCAAATGAAAGCCATTCAAAATTATATAAATTTACATTGTATCACCACTCACTTTGATGGATCCTAAAAAAGTAGGACGAGTCCTTAAAAATCCATTGATTTGTGATGAATTGCTCTGCAAACACTCTGTTGAGCTCATTAAAAATATAAATGCCCACCTGAAAGTGAATAAAATTAAGTATGCACTTGACCTTTAAGAGTTGTAGAAAAAACTTGAAAAATGGCATCTAAATCTCTCTTTATATGATAGTTGTGAAGTGATCAACATGCTCATATGGGTAAGATGTCCCATAATAAGTATCAACACTTGGAAGCTCAGACCCTTCTAGAGTAGGGGGTTGAAGGATAGTCTAGCTAATGAGAAGAAATTTGAGAACCACGCTGAGTTGACAAGTGGCTTCTATGCCTCATAGAAACTCTTCTCTTACTAGATGTTATAACTCATCATAGATTGTGTGAGGTCGAGCTAAGTTTTCTACATGTGGTGGAGGTTTGCGGTTAGGCTTGATGATGGGAGGTCGATGCGTGGGTTTAACAATATTCATTAGTTCAGCTTTTTGAGGAGGCACTTCAGTGCATGAGGGAAACCAACTGTGTGCCTCTAATTAATGAATTTTGAGATAATTGTGCCCTTTTAGCATGCATCTCCGTCACTTCTCATGCCTCCTATAGAAATTAGAGAATATCGTTTAGAAACTTATTCATTCCTTGTTTATAATTATCAAGAGGTGCAAAGGTGGTTCCTTTATTAGTAGGATGATAAGTATCAATGAGAAACATAACATGGGTTTAATGTTTCGGAATTTGAGAGTGCACCTTATAATGATGGGAGCTAAAGAAAGAAACACATATATTGCATTTGTTAGCGATTGATGAAGTGTAGTCTTTATCAATGCGACTCATTTTTTATAGATAGTGCCAAACTATTGAGTAACATAAATTTATGGTGATATAGTGATTATTTATTGTCTTAGAGTTGTACTAAAATCTAACACACATACATATGTCAAAAAGGTAACAAGATGAGAGACCGAGATTTTTTATGTGAAAAAACCTTAAAATAGGCCCAATCACAGTAATCCACTTTAAGTGACTAAGTACAAAGACTTATCTTTTTCTCACAACTGAGAGAATGTGATTATTATTTTAAACAAAATAAAATACTTGCTTGTATACAATATACAAAAATATATGTGTTAAAAATAATTATTGTATTCTGACAATGAAGCTCGCAAGGAACGGTCGCCGATGTTCGGGGGTCTGCGACGACAGGTGGTGATGGTGATCATAAGTTACGGAGGCCATGTATTTGATATAGACATTATACATTACAATCATATTTAGGATACGATATTTGTAAGCAATGACCTCCAACAATGACAAGCAAGGCTGACTAATAGTGGTCGATAGTAGTCAATGGTTCTCGAAGGCTATAAAGTTCGAAAGTTTCCACCGAGTCTTCTCTCCAGAACAAACTCTGAAATTCCTCTTCTCTCTCTCCCCCTCAAGTGAAAAGAGCAGTTTATTTATGACGATTGGAGTATGACATTTTGGTCATTTCGGGAATAAATTCCAGAACTATCTGATCAGAATACCCATATTGATTCATCAAAGTTGTTTTTTTGTATGATTTAAGAGTCTTAATGACCTAAGAATTAAAAAGTGTCTGGCTCTCGTCTAGAAGCTCGTTTTGAATATAATTATATCAAATTTTTAGTTCATTTGACCATCAAATTGATGATCTAAAGTCTTCAAAAGTATTTTAATATTTTGATATGGGTTTTATTAACTCTGATTAAAAAAAAATTTGATATCATTGGCTTCGTCTTTTTAAGAAGACTAGTTTGACGATAAACTTGTTGAAATTGAGGCTCTATATGATACTGAATTTTATTATGGAGTGTTAATTACTCAAAAATGCCTCAAGATTAATTCATGTCAGATGAAAAAAATTTCTTGACCTTGCACCAATGTCGAAGGCTACAAAATTTAAATTTAATTGAGTATAACGAAATATATGTTATGTTTATATTTTAAACCTAATAACTTCTTTATCCAAGATTATTCTTTATTAGTTATAACATTAGACATAATTCACTCAGAAAATTAAAATATAATATCTATTGATTGGATTAGTATGATTCTCTATTACATGGACTATTTGATATTCGTACTTACGATGTGTATGATATGATCTTATGATAAGAAAAGGAGCTGAAAGATTCAAAAACTTATAAAATAAAAATTCAGAAGACAACAAATTAAAGTAAAAGAACACACAATCCATTGGTCAAGAAGATTGTTATATCTCCAAGCTAGTGAGTTTGAGCAACATATTTTGCAATTTTCCACTCATCATTTCCATAAAAAAGTAATTAATTAAATAAAAAAAACAAACCAAAACAAAATAACATATTCATCAATATATATAAGTAAGATAATATTTAATTCAATTTCAACTTTAGAGTCTAAAGCCTTTTGGTTTTGTAAATCTAAAACTAATACATGGATGTCTAGTAGATTTAGTGAAGCGGTTGTAACGAGGGGCGATCAAATCATTAAAATGAGTGAACATTTTAGATATCTTGGGTGCATTGTTCGAAGTGATGGTGATATTATTAGTAGAATTCAAGTTGGATAGTTGAAGTGGAGGAATGTATCGATCGGCCGGTCTATTATGTGATAAAAATGTACTGCTTAGACTTCAAGGAAGATTTTATAAGATTGTGTTGATACCTGTAATGCTTGATGGTGCAGAATATTGACCGATAAAAGTGATGCCTAAAACCGAGTAAAGTGTTCATGAGATGAGAATGCTTACGCGGATAAGTGGCTTTACACTTGGAGACAAAATGTGAAGCGAATATATCCATGAGATGGTTAGTGTAGTTCCAGGGACAGACAGGATTAGAGAGAGTCATCTTAGATGATTTGGTCATATTAAACGTCAACTATTCGATGATCTTATTAGGAGAGTAGATGTTTTAGATTTGACTTTTGGCAAGAAAGGTAAAAGTAGACCTAAAAGGTGATCTTAATGTATTTAGAACTAAAAGAAAGTAGAACGCTCAATCGAACACTATGGAGAATAAGGATTCGTGTACCCAATCCCGCTTACTGGGATAAAGGCTTTGTTGTTGTTGTTACCCATAAATTGCCGAGTTCTTCAAATATTACTCAGCTATATTCATCAGCTAAATAAACAAATAGAAATGAGCTTAAATAGAATAAGTATTCATTGAGCATATTATATCAACCAGCTCTTTATTCATCCGAGGTAATTACATTTTTAGCACAATCAAGATCGAAAGTGCTAAAACACCAAGCCAGACTCTTTCATTTCGTCTATTCCAACTTTCAAACCTTTTCGTAGTGGAGAAAATATCTCTTCCAACAGTTAGTGCTCCTTGCTGAAGCTGCACAAAGAAGCAATCATGTTTCTTTTTTCATTGACAAGAGGGCTCATCTGAATCATGGGCCCAAAGTACTTTAAGAGAAAGTTCCAAATTCTCCAAAAATAAAGACTTTTAGGATGGATGAATTAATGGACCGCCTAAAATGCTCTGAAACCCAAATAATTGATGAGCCTCAGGAACTACACCTGCACTTGGATGCTTGGAGTTACAGTGTACTCGCATCGTTAATGTTAGGTTTCATAACTGTTCTTCCGATAAATACATACTCATTCTGCATGATTTTGTCTTATGCTTATAGCTTTTGTAGTGTTTTAAATGAATAATAATGTCTTACCTGCTACATTACCATCACTATCGTCATCATCATTAATATCATTCACCATGGGGTACAATATTCATAATTATAATGTACTTAGTTCGTAATATGTGATCAACTGCTGCAGTTTTAATGAACTTCTGATAGCTTGAAATGTTCTGTCTTCAATGAATTTCTGGTTTTAATTATTAACCATTGAACTTCTTTTCATTTACTTATCCTCAGTCAACCTAAGATAATGTATCACAATTTCAGAATGAAAAAAAGAGAGTCGCATGCTTAGAGAAAAAATTATTCTATCAGGAGACCTGATATAAATTTGCATCAGGTGTCCAATAACAAGGTGACACATGGCAACCCGAGCCCGAACCCTATATTTCAGTATGCCAAATCGCCAGGTGGCCCCCAGTTATTGGACACCTGATGCAAATTTGCATCAGGTATCCTGATGCCATAATTTCTGAACATTATTATTGGCTTTATCCCAAAATATTTTAGCTTTGCTAACTCAAATCGTTGGTAAGCCATTGTTTAAGACAGAAAGATCGCACATGCAGTAACAGGCAATTGCATGGCAATAGTACTTAGACCAAGTGATTAAATAATATTTAATACTCACATACGTTCTCTCTCACCGGCAAACTGAAATAGGGTGCAAAAGAGTAACCTTTCCACCAACATCTATAAAACTTAGAGAAAAAAAAAAATACAACTTGAAGCAATGTTTGGATGTAGTGAAGAACAAAAGTTGCGATTAGTATTGCTTCTTTAACCATTTTACATAGAACTAATTACAAATGCTTAGCTCCATGTGGGCGGGCAAGAAAACAAGCTTGTGATGCTTGATTTTAAGCCCAAGAAGGCCACAATAAGAGGCCAAAGTGGCGAAGCAAAGAAAAGTACAGAATACTCTTTATATCTTCTGATAGTCGAGAATACATACTAATGGCCTCCAAATCCACACCCTTAGCTTTCAAGAGGTGGTGGTGGTGGGGGCACATATCTATCAAATTTACACATTCGGACAAGACTTGAGGGAAGATCTCTTCCACTCCACTAGCCGTTGTAGGAAATCCATAACCTATAGAACAAAAATTAAAAAAATAACAATTAGCTACTTGCTTTTCTCCAATGGACAAATGCATAGGAAGAAGCCGAGAGATTTGAGATATTATTAGGTGGGCATAATTCGTTACACTTTTGTCTTTTAGTCCTGAGTTTCTTGTTTGTTTTTCTTTATATAAAAATCCATAACCTATAGAACAAAAATTCAAAAACCAACAAATAGCTGCTTGCTTTTCTGCAATGGACAAATGCATAGGAAGAAGCCGAGAGATTTGAGATATTATTAGGTGGGCATAATTCGTTACACTTTTGTATTTTAGTCCTGAGTTTCTTGTTTGTTTTTCTTTATATATATTATAGCTGTATCGAAGCAAAATATTAGAGATTGAAAAAATATATCTGCAAAACTAGGCCAGAAACTAATTATACGAATTTTGGCCTTTGAAAAGTAAAATTCCAGATTGGAGAAAAAAATGGACGAGAAGTGAATAGCAAAGGATCTGGCTTTTAGTTGGAACTTGCCTCAGAAGGCTCTTGGAGAGAGTAAGAGGCATTTGTCTCCTTTGGGATCTTAGAAACAAGTATGCCAGAGCCCTGTCCCCTGTCTCTCAAAACCTAATAACAGAAAAATAAGAAGCATTTCTGATTAATGGTCATTTTACTCAACAGCTATCAATAGAACCTAATAACAATACATAATAGTAAGAAGAAGAAGAAGCGAAAGCATTTTTTAAATGATTTGTTGTCATGGAATCATTCTATTTAGCTAATCGGAATTATGTCATAAGATTACATAAATATAATATTGTAAGCATGGAAAGTTGATATGATACGAAATATATATAATTTAAAACAGAAATCATTTTGCTTAATGATTCGCTCTAGTCATTTTCACAACATAAAAAATAAAGTAAAACCTTGAAAGCATCTTCATCTGTTCGATCATCGCCGATATAAACAGGAAACACATCTTTGCAGTTAGCAAATCCTGCATAAAAAAAAAAAAAAAATTAAATTCTTTGCCACTAACAATCAAAACACCTAGAAAAACACTGCTCAACTCAAACGAAGATTTAAAAAATAATAATAATAAAAGGACTAGAATAATTTGTCGTCAAGGCAAATCCACAGCATACCAAGAGACTTCAACAGGAACTCCAGGGCCTTTCCTTTATCCCATTTGATAGTGGGACGAATCTCAAGTACCTGAAAGCAAAGTAGCACAGATTCAATCAATCTTTCTTATAAAACAATAAATACTAAAGAAATTTTAGTAAAACAAAAGTGGCCTATGGCTTCATTTGTAAGATTCACACCTTTCTTCCTAGAGTAAGTTTAAGCTTTGGGTACTCCTCCAGCACTGACTTAACTTGTTCAGCTAAGGCACTCCATCTCTGAGTACAGAAAATAAACTCATATATAAATAGCTAGAAAGCTAAGAAAATGAAAAATGAGTTAATTATGAATTTTGTTTTTCGGTTTTTTTAGACTTAAATAAAACATGATTCCATACCTTCTCATTCACACATCTGAAGTGTACTGACAAACAGAACTTATTGTTCTCTACCTTTGCTCCAGGAGTTGATTTGGTTGTCTCGAGCAAAATTTTATACACCTTTACATTGAGCAAAACAAAAGTCATTAAGCTATCAATACATAGTTCAATGATAGTTGCATTGCATTTAAAGGGGAAGACTAAAAGAGGAAAAGCCTACCTTATCAATCATGGGAAGGTACTTGCTTGCTGGCTGACATAGAACTGCCTTGGCCTGAACCACAGAATCAAAGGAAAAAAACTCATGAGTAAACAAAAGAAATTTTCTTGATACTACAAGCTTTCCAAATTTAAAAAAACAGAGAGAGAGAGAGAGAGAGAGAGAGAGAGAGAGAGAGAGCACACATTAGCTTTCATGAAGCTGGGCCCATTTGCTGGGACCTTTATGTCCATGCCATGGCTACCAGCGTAGCAGAGCTCTGCCAATCTCACAAAGTTGTACACCTGCCCACACCAAATCAGAGTCTTTCAGCATTGGAAGAAGCAAAACAAGCTCTTTTATTGGCGAAAACAGAGTACAATGTACCTTGTCACGGCAGCGCCCACTGACAATCGCGGTAGGGAAATACCTCGCCACATTCCTCACTGCATCTCTCATCTAAGGAAACACAGCAATGAATCATCAAAAACCCACTTTAACAGTCACAAGTAAATCAATTTGGAGTCAAAATTTAAAATTGGCACCGAGGTTACAAGAAACAAACCGCGTCGGACATGAAAGCGCGATCAGGGTCGTCGACAATGGGGGAGAGAGTTCCGTCGTAGTCTAGAAACATCACAATCTGCTTCCCCTTAGACGCCCTCGTGATCTCCCCAAACATGCTCAACGCCGAGGGGAGCCTCATCTAAAAAACCAATTTCTCATCAGAGTCAAAAACAAAGCATAAATAAATAGCAGAGCAAGAATTGAGATTCCATTGGCTCACCATCCAAGTTGGACCTGCATCCGAGTGGCAGGCAGCGAGCCCTGCAGCCTTCTTCGCGTGCGTCGGCGAGGAGGCTTCCAGGGACTCAACCCACACATTAGGCCTACTCGTGTTGCTGCTGCCCAGTTCCAGCTGCGGGACGAGAAACATTCGGGGAATAGAGAAGCCACCACCTGCTGCCTTCGGGAAAGTAAACAGAGGAGTTGAATTTGCAAGCGCAGGTATTGCTATGCCTGTAGTATCCGGTACCACGACATTCTGGTTCGTCATGCCTGATTCTTATTCGTTGATTATAAAGGAATCAATGGAGGCGAAGAGGCGAGAGAGAGAGAGAGAGAGAGAGAGAGAGAGAGAGCTCGTTGGATCTTTTATCAATGGAGGGAGGAAATGGTGAAGCCCGAGGGGTTACTCTTATAGTTTGGAGATGAAACGACGTTGTCGGGGGCCACACGAAGCCCGAAATCGGTTATTGCCGTCTTCCCCGTATCGGCTCGCTCGCGGGTTACTCGGCACATGCGCAGATGTAAAGTACGCGACCGACTCACACGTGATGTGATGGGCGGGGCAGCCGACACGCTCGCGACGAGTGATTTTCTTTTGGGTTTTTGTGGTTGGGTTTAGACATTATATTAAAGATTTTGATTAATTTAATTTTTTCCTAGTGTATACGGGTTCAGAATAAATAACAATTGAAAAATGACTCGTCTACGCAGAAAATGGCTTGAAATAGACCCTTCATACTAGAGTTTATCTAGAATTGACTCGAAATAGGTACCAAATTGATTCAATTTTAACCCCAAATAGTGGTTATTCCTTATGTTAAATGGATTATATAAGTCAAGTTTGGGTTGGCGGCTGAAGGCGGGTTGGGTTCAAGTTGGGATTTTTGACACGTATAATGTTTGGGTCTGTTTGGGTCAAATCAGTTTGTTGAATCTAAATCTGTCCTTTGGACCATGCCCAATGAATATAGCCAGATTCCAGGGGAAAAAAAAGAGAGGAAGAAAGGGAGAGGAGGTTATCCAGTTGGGGGGCAAAGATGGATGGTCCATTAGTTTGATGACCCCTTGTATTCCACACCAGAGAGGTTATTATGAAGAGAGAAGGGGAGCAGCCTGACGACTGAGACATGCATATTGTTTATTCAAGTTTCTCATTAAGAAATGTATTTGACATATCAAGTTTTTTTATGGTCAACATGTATGCCATTGCAATGGATAGGAGCATGAGAATGGTGGTAACTTTGCCATTGCAACGACTGAGACATGCATATTGTTTTTCCTCTCCTTTTTGTTGTGAGACTTATTGTGTTATCAATCATGCTTTGTATCCAATGATGGCTCCATCTAAATGATGTTCTGTCTTAAAGGTTTTTTTCTGCCTAATATATTTTGATTCATGGGAGATGTTATTAGTTTCCATTTACTTTGATATTATATAGCCATGAAGTCAACTGACACTGCTTCTCTCTAGTGAGGGAGCATTGTGGCTTGATTGCATGTGGTAGGGTAGGATGTTGTTGTGTTGTGTTGAAGGTTGTCCATGCTTTTTTGGTTTTAGGGATCCAATTTATTATCTTGTTATCAAGGGGTGTTATTTTTGGTGGTGTGTGTGAGGTGGGAATTGAATGATAATGATGAAAGGTGTTAGCGTTGTTGTTGATAGAGGAGCAAGGGAGTTGTGTTTATTTGTTTGGTTTTGTATGGGGGTTGTGTGAGTATTGAAGCTAGCTAACGAGGTTGTGTTATGGTGGAAGTGAAAATCAGTAGATTAGTTGATTTGATTTGTTGGTGGTGATTGTTTATGATTGATCTGCTATAGAGTAAGTTTGTTTCTATGAATGTAGCAAGTCATAATATGATGATTTTGTTGTTTTTTTTGTCAAAGAATTTATATCATTTGTATTATTTCTTATGCTCAAGGAATCGACACAATGGTGCTTTGGTTGTGAATTTGAGTGATGTGGTAGGTTGTTGTCGTGGGAAGCATGAACATCCAAAAATTTTAAGCTAGTTATATTTTGGGTTTCTGATCTTTAAAAGTTGGTATGGGGAATGTGCTTGTGTGATGTTAGAGAGAAGTTTGTTTATGAGATATGTTGCAGTTAGTATGGCTTTTACTCAAAATTGAGGTGGTAATCAGACTTAGTTGATTAGTGTTCTTGTTGTTTCTACCAAGTTTTTGTGTTTTTTCTAGCAACTCAGTTGATGTTGTATGAAGTTCATTTGAAGATTGTGTTGCATTTGTTGTGAGGTGTAGTTTTTTTGCTCCATCTATTTCAACATATTTTATTGGTTTGTTGTTTTAGTTTAACAATATCATGTTTAGGCACATAGAGTGCGTGCAACTTTAGATTTATCATGCATGGGAAATATCTATCAGTAGTGAGAATAAGCATATATGAATGATATGTAATATCTATATTTATTAATAGAGTGAACGAACAAATGTCCCCATACATGAGAATGGAAAAGCTCTAACGTGAGATAAGTAATAGTACTACATGAGATTGGTAGCTCAAAGCTTTGTTTTGGTGACATGTTTGACTTTGGTGTGATGTTCTCGGCATTCATAGTAGTTATTTGTCTTTAGAGATGCCAAAACTCTTGTGTGTGAGTGTCTGAGGCATTGAAGCCAACTACTTGAATTACTGGTAGAGTGGAATGCTACGATGAGATGAAATCCTTGTTCATTAGTCTTGTAAGTAAGATTTTCTTGATTCTTAGATTTTGTATGTACGAGCCACACTTAGATTTTGTATGTACGAGCCACAAGTCTCAAAAGAGATAAGACAATTGTTATCCATTGTTAGTTTTATACCAAAATTAAATTATAGAAAAGATTAGGTCCTTTGTAGATGGAGGAAAGACTGAGCTTTTTGTTGGGGGTGGGCAACATTCCATTTGTTTTGTGAAAGATGTTTGTGGTATGACCCTTTCCTAATGTATTTTACTCATATACTTGATAAGGTGTTTAGTTATGTAGCAGCTTTAGATGTGACGTGATGATACTTAAGTGTCTAGCACCAAGGTTTGAGTCGGTTGAGTAGTGTTTGTTGTGATTATTGTGTGTTAAGTGTTTGGGTTGGGCGTGTATTGTATTTTGGTACAATACCGATAATGTGCAGTACAGTGACCTATTTTGAGACATATAGCAAGTAATGGTTAGTTTGGTTTTGGTATTAGGGTTTATGTTTTTATGAGAGGTCGAGTAATTCTTATTGTTAGATTTATTGGGGTGTTCATAGTTTTTGGATTTATTTGTAAAGAGGGTTATTACTGGCTATTGTTTTGCATTTTTTTTTTGGCTATATTGCATTCTTCAATGTGTAGCAAAGAATAGAAGTCTTCAGGCCTAATGGGTTCAGTTGTGTATGGTTGTCTTGAATCCTTGAAAATTGGGTGGTATTCGATTGAGAGTGTAGAGAATGATATCTTTGGCCTCAATTGTTGTTATTAATGCAACAATGCTTTCTACCATGGTCTTTAAAATAGTTAGATACTGTGACTAATGCTGTTTTTTCCCAATCTAATGTTGTGTAGCTCGTTCTTGAGAAATATGACTGGCATTTTTTTACGGATTAGGACCTTCACTCTAGGTTTGTCCAAATGGTACATGTGTTTTGTAGGTGAAGAATGTATGGCAATAGTGTTGTAGAGATGACGAAAATAACTGCTATAACTAAGATTTTGATCCACTAATTGACATCTTGAATTCTTTCAGTTGCTAGGTGATAAATGCGGGAGAGGTGAGGTGAGCTCCTTTATTTTCAATCACTATCTTCATCGGCCCCCACAGCTTCCCCCACAATGATCAAATTTATTTATTTTTAACTCTCAATTAAAGAAAATAGGAAATTGTATGAATATCAATCTTTATAGCATATTATTGCCTCTGCTAAGCCCTGTAATTTTTTTCTATTTCTTGATTTTTCACATAAAAAATTATGATGTTATTATCTATGCACATTAATTTAAATGTTTATATGAAATTTTCATAGACAGCTAAGGTTTTAAACTCTTACTCTATTTCTACAATTCTCTTAGCATGCAACAAGTGTGATTGTTAATGACGTAACTAAAGGCTTTAAATAACTTCATGAAGTACGACTACTATAAATTTTTTTTAGTAATGGATTTTGTTAATCAAATCATTAGTAATCATAAATTTAATCAATAATTAAGAAAATTTATCTTTAAAAATCGTACTTTTTAGTCTTTTTTATTTAAAAGCGTTATAAATAATTTAACTCAAAATTTTTTAAGTACTAACCAATCTAAAATAATAATAAAAAAAAAATAAAAGCCCTAGAAAATCAATATAAGTCCGATTCGTTCGAAAGCCAATCAACGATCTTGTTAATTGAATCTAATCGTAAGAAAAAAAAATCCAACCTTAAGGTGATCAAACCTTAAGGTGATCTCACGAATCAATCTAATATAATGTTATTAGAATAAATCAAGCGCTAGCATGTAAGACCCTCTTGGGGCAGCAACTTTTTTGAAAACGTCGCCTAACCATTTGGTTTGTGTATTTTTGAAAACACTGTCTGCGTCGTTTGAGTTTTTTACACTAAACGCAGGTCATGGTTCGACCCATGCGGTCGACTTGCGGGCCGCGTTTTCAGGATAAGTTGTTTATCCCGAAACGCACAAGCTGCCCAAAACAAACCCTTAGTGTATGATAGACACGTACTTACGTATGATTACTTTTGTGTAAAGTTTTTCCTTCTCCAGTTACAACAATATTCCTAATTAACCAATACTTATACTTTTTTTTTTAAAGCAATGGAACTAAGGTTTAAATTATTACTCATATTTTTCAAAAATTTATTAAATTTTATTTATATTATTGAGAACAAATTTTAAGGATGTGTGCGTTTGAGCTCATATTCATGGTATTGAGGTTGAGCACTTTAATCACTCAACCATATATCTATTTAGAAATTAATAATGCTTTTATTTACTTCTTTTTAAACAAAATATCATTAAGAATATGACATTTAATAATTTTGTTTTAGAAAGTATCACTTTCAATCAAACATATTGTTGTGTTAAAATTGACATATTTAGTCACATTTTCTTTAAGAATCAAGATTAAAATTTACCCCATACCTTAAACTCTAAACACATTTCTTATGTGTTTACATGACTAACATCTTATAAAAGTTTCTTTTTATATTTATACCACTTAAATCTTTTATATCACAATATAAATATTACTATTTTAACTTTTAAAATTTGATATGCATCTTTTCATTTATAGGTAAGGCGACATAAAATTGAAGTTTAAGAGTTAGATATGTAAATACATAGGAATGTAGTGATATGTATGTAATTCATAAATTCTTTAGTCATTATTATCAGAAGTTATATATTTTTTATCTAAAAATAAGAGTGAGACATAAGAAATAGAACTATAAATATTACTTTTCATGCATAGTTATATAAAAAATATTACTTAAACTTTAGTATAAATTCATAGTAATAATTTAGCTACAGCATTTGCATCATATTACTGAAAAAGTTCACTTTGATTGAAATGAGATGTGACTCTCAATGTTAAAAAATAAATGTCATGCATTTCATCATTTATCATCCCTCATTCAAAAAGCAAAAAGGGTAAAAAGATTGATTTTGAAAGTGCATCAAATATGTCATTCTTCATTTAATTATAAGCTCAAACGAGTGGACGTGGGGAGTTTACGTAGCTTGAAGGAAAGAAAATTTCCATGCAAAACCCCCTTCAATTTTACAGGACCACGTCTTACCCTATTTTCACACAAGTACGTTGTTTCCACCATATATAGGGCTCGATTCTGCAGCTTCCAGCTACTTTTACTAAGAACTTTTTCTTAAAATATAAAGATTATTTTCTTTCTATGAATCTCTAGCTAGTAGTCTATTCATGCCACATGTTACAACTTGTCATAAAGTGATCCTATTTTTTTCTATTTTATTTTATGTTAATGGGACAATGGAATCGAGACAACAAGGTCGGTTCACTTGACATGATCAATGATGTTGCTTCCAATTATTGGCAGAGAACTTGCTATATTAATCTAAGTTGCTTAACTTGATTTTATGTTTGTGGTTGCAAGCAAATTATAGATCATTTGGCCGACTATGAATTAGAAATTAGAGTTAATAATGTCCAATCCATTTGTGTGTGTGTGCGCGCGCATTTTGAAGAAATATAAATTTATGAAATACTTATAATCATTAGTGGAATTAAATTAAATAAACTTTATTAGTGTAAATTTTTTTTCTTGAATATATTGTGCAGCATTCATTTTTTGTAAGGAAGATTTACTTACATACCGATTAATTCTTTTGTATTTATGTATGTAACACCGAGACTTTAATTTTTACGTATACAGATCTCATTTTATCTATGCATGAAAGACGTTGTACTTCACATTTTAAAAATTAAAGTAGTGGTATTGCGGCATAAATGCAAGGAATAAAATTTAGGTATAAGTTATGTAAATGGATAAAAATTGGTTGGTATACGTATGTAAATGCATTTACGTACATAACACATAATTCTTATGTATTTACAAATCTCACATCTAGACTTCTATATTTGCACACATTGCACTCAATTCTTCAATCAATTAAAAATTAAAACTTACCACTTTTTTAAAAGACAGGACATTTTCATGCAAATGTTTAGAACCCCATAATCTCATGCATGTAAATATAAGAGTTGCGGCATGAGATATGTAAATACATAAGAATTGTGTGCTGGTATGTAAATTTCTTTTTTTTTTTTTTTTTACTTTCTAACTGCATGATGTTTCATAATATTATTTTCTGTAAATTAACATCAAGTTTCTTTAGGTTTTTTTTCTTAATTTTTTCTTTTTCAGCATTCAAATTCTGTGAGATTATCATTAAAATACACACCCTATTCCTTTATAAGAATACAAAACAATTAAGAATATCCCTTTATATTTTCCTCTCACCAATTAATTTTCTAACTATATCCATCTTATTGCATTTTCCTTTGAAGAAAATTTGTGTGTCAAACCACGATTTAATTATTATAGTAAGCTCCAATCTTAATATTTTACAATATATAATATGGCTAGTCATTTTTTTCTCCATATTTTGATCTCTAAAGCAGGTTATTATAGCAGAGTACTATACATTAACTGCACAAAAAAAATTATATAAAAAAGTATTTCGACCATACATTTATAGATGAATCAGTCCAATTTTTAGAAATTGTATCTATTTCTTTTAAATGAAGCCACAGTATGTAAAATCAAAATGAAAAATAATTTCTTATAAAGTTTATGAAGAATAACTCTGCGAAAATTTTGCCCCCTCCCTCCTATCATATTATTAAGTTGATGAATATTTTAATCAAAAACTGTACATGATGATGAAGTTGCAAGTTTGCCAAGATTCAAATGATTGAATATATGAATAGTTAGTGTTAAGAATTATAATAGGAAATAATTTATTCCTATAAGAAGTTATGAGGAATAAATTATTTCCTTAATATAAGAAGATATTTGCTTTTCTATTTTATATTTATTTCCTTAGATTAAGAATTATTTGGTTTCCTATTTTATGATATTTCATATATCTCCTAATAATTAATATGAATTAATTATTGGAGTTATTATATGATATATCTTTCCTTTCATATCATTTCCTTTTTATTATTTTTCCTATTATAGAGTTTTTGTAAGGGTTATTTATACCCTCGTTCATATCAATGAAATAATTAAGTATTCCGCATTATTCAGAATTTTAACATGGTATCAGAGCCTAGTTTCGTATTCTAGCTATCGACCCTCCCGTGAGAATTGTCGGACTCCCTTCCTGCCATCCTATGTGCAGGAAGGGAGGGGAATAAAGAATTTCTCTCGATCGAGAGAGGCGAATGTGGAGGAAAGTGGGATTCCGGCGACACTAACTCCATTTTCCAGTTCAACGTCAACTAGACGATTCCACGGGGGAGATCCGCTCAGACCACAATCTCAGCTTCGATCATTCGTATCCTCACACCAAGGTCATCATAAAGATCATTTCAAGCAAATTTAGTAAGCTCGCGAGGGCGGCACCAGCAATGCCGCCACCCGAAGATATCGCTGTCATGAATCGGACAAGCCGTTCATTTCTCCTGCAGTATTTTTTCTTCCCTGTCAAAGCGTCAGGGGGAGCTGCGTTTCCAGCCGACAAATTCTCATGCAGTTTTTTTTATTCCCTGCCAAAGCGTCAAGGGGAGCTGCATTTCTAGCTGGCTATTTCTCCTGCAGTATTTTTTTCTTCCCTGCCAAAGCGTCAGGGGGAGCTGTGTTTCCAGCCGACCATTTCTGCTGCAGTATTTTTTTCTTCCCCGACCCAAGCGTCAGGGGGACCAACGAGACAATTGCGGTCAACTAAAAGTCAGTTTTCCTGTAGGTTGTCTCTTCCTCTGCAAAGCTCAAAATTCAGCCAAGCCTGAATCCAGCAAATTCAGCCAAGCCTGAATCCAGCAAATTCAACCAAGTCTGAATCTCTTTTCTACGTCGAAATATATGACAGACAAAACTTAAAATTCAGCCAAACCTGAATCCAACAAATTTAGCCAAGCCTGAATCTTTCTTCTGCACCGAAGCATACGACAAACAAACTCAAAATTCAGTCAAGCCTGAATCTAGCAAATTCGACAATCCAAACGATCAATTTTTCTTCACAACTTAGCAAGTTTGAAATTATTAATATACATTCCAAACATGAGGGGGAGTGTTAAGAATTATAATAGGAAATAATTTATTCCTATAAGAAGTTATGAGGAATAAATTATTTCCTTAATATAAGAAGATATTTGCTTTTCTATNAGTTAGAAATCAACATAACAAAATTATTAGTTTGGGCCACAAAAATGGACTCAATTAATCAATCATATGGATCTACAAATAGAATTTAAATTACGTGGGAGGCATGTGGGGAAGGCACTATCACAAATTTAAGTAATAATTAGGCATTTGTTAAAATGTTACAAAATAGTTCTAGCAAAACCTGTGTAAATTGCACTATATTAAACATGTAAATGTTTTAGATATGTCTCAATTTATAAAGATTTAATGATTAGTTTTCATTCAAATGTTTAAGCTTTTGGGATAAAATGGGGTTGGCCATTAAATAAATTATTAATCTTACAAGGTCTCTCTCTCTAGTTTATGTGTCCTAAGAAGTGAAATCAAATTTAATAGCTTGGCTTATGATCTTTTTTTTATCATAATACAAAAATGGTTATGACTCTAATGTTGTTGCCACATAATTGAAGACGTGACTTGTGATGCGTAATATTTGATGTGTTAATAATTTTGGTTGGTATGGAAGCATATAATGAGAAAATTATTGATACATGTAAAAGTCTTGAATTTACACTCGTTTTAAATGAATGAACATATACTAATATAAAAATATTGAATGTCTATCACTCATCCTTAGGTTGATTGTTCATTTGTGCGGTCCAATTAGATTCATCTTCCCTAGCGGATTTATAAATACACTTAAAAATGTCTATCGAGCTACTGAGATGCTGATTTGACAAGCTCACATGTTGAGTTGTAGAGTTGCCAAGCGCAATTGCCAAGTTATCGAGTTGTCAAGCTCAATTGTCGTTTTGTCAAACGGCCAAGGTGCCAAGTTCGAACTGCATGGAATGAAATGAAAAAAAAAAAAAAAACTACATAACATGATATAAAACTGTATGATAGAAGCTAAAGCTAAATGATATGACCTAAAACTACATGACATGACCTAAAGTTGCAGAATCTGACAGTGTGTTATGTATTTTTATATATTTTTATTTTTGTACAATGATAAAAATACACCAAAGACTTATACATAGAATTAATGTTTAAAAAGAGGTTTATTTTTGTACAATGATAAAAATACACCAAAGACTTATACATAGAATTAATGTTTAAAAAGAGGTCTAAGGGAAGTGACTCTCTATCCACGTGGTGTTCCTTTCTTTTTCTTTCTCCATCGTTTACTTAATAAGCGGCAAAGTTGTTGTTGTTGTTGCAAGATCTAGATATATCAGTTGATGTGGTGTATATATAAATCAAACAGGAGAATGATCGATGAAGCGAAAAATCAAATGAGAAAAAATTCACCAGAAAAGAATAACACAGCAGAGCACACATATTTTCGTGGTTCGGCAAATTGCTTACGTCCACGGAGTTACAGAGGATCTTACTACTTGAGGAATCTCTCACTATTCATTGCGCTCTTTCTTTTTCTCTATCTGTTCTTTTCTCTCTATACCGAGATACACCAAAGAAAAAATCTACACTGAGATACACCAAAGAAGAGCTATACACCGAGATACACCGAAGAAGACAAAATTACAAGAGAAATAAACGCAATTTCTCTTCTGCCACAAACCGCCAAGAAGAAGCCTAGGGAGAACAATCTTCTTCTTCTGCTTTCTGCCGCAAGGAACTGCTCCTCCTTGCACTTCTCTTCCTCTGCCCCGAAGAAACCTTTCTCTATCACGTGAAAACCGAAGAAGAACTCAAACTTCTAAACCCAAGGAGAGTCATCCGAAGCTTTTATCACTAACAGGAGGAAGCGAAGAGATGTTTCACTTCACAAAAGAGGAAGACATGAGTGGTTATTTGTGAATAAGTGTGACTCTCCAAAGCAAAGTAACCGCTCAAGCATAGTGGACCGGACTCCACCATTTCTAACAGTTGTCAAGCTAACTAGCTGTCGAGATACTGATTTGCCAAACTCGCCTACTGAGCAGCGGAGTTCCAAGCTCAGTTACCAAGTTGTCGAGCAACCGAGTTTAGCAAATGCATGGAATGGCATGACATAAAGTTACAAAACATGATTTAAATCTACATGATATAACATTAAAATGTATGATATCGCATAAAGCTACAAAATATAACACATTATTATATACCTTTATATATCTAATTAAAATGTATAATTATATATAGACACATGTATAATTATATATATACACATGTATATTCCATGACAAAAAGATACCCAAGTCTTATAAATAAGGGTAAAGTCCGAATAGTGAAGGAGGAAAAGGGCTCTCTCTTCCCACAGGTTGCTCCCTTCTCTTTCTCTTCCACTTCTCCTCAATACTAGTAGAATTTGGGCATAACATTTCAAAACACACACACACACACACACATTATTTAGATTAAATAAGTACCACTTTAAATTCTTGTGGTAAAAGAAAAGTAAAACAAAAAATGTGCAAGTACATACATGTGGCCCAATTCCTATGTATTTACATATCTAACACCTAAATTTTACCTTTAACATTAATATATATCACGTAAACCTTTCATGTCACAAAATAAAATTATTATTTAAACTTTTAAAATGTAAAATGCATTTTTTCATACAAAGGCAAGATGACATGTATGTAAAAAATTGAATTTTAGGAGTTAGATATGTGAATGCATAAGAATTGAGTGATACGCATGCAAATCTTCCAAGTAAAAAATCGAAAAGAGGAAGATGCATGCATGAAATGGTCACATATTTCATGAAATTAGAAGTCAACTAAAATTAATCAAAATAAAAAATTTTATTTTTAAAATAACTAAAATAAAATTTAAAAAAAACTAAGAATATCTTATAAAATAAAAAATTATGAATTATGCTTAGTATTTCTTCATCACAACATTATTATCAATAATTTATTCGATAGAAAAACTAGTTGCTATATCATTTTCAATTCATGTGCTCAGTGATCTACCATGAAATTCATCTTCCATTAATTTTGTAACATTGTCTTAACAATTTTAATGAGTGAAAACTTCATATTTAGTTTTTTGTTATTCAAACTGATTTTGTCAAGTTCAGTCTAATTAGACAATAAATAAGAGGATATATGATTGTTTTCTTGACTTAGCCATTTTCTGACTAAAATAAAAGAAATAGGGAAATTCAAAAAACTTTGTAACTGATGAGCTTTAATCTAAAAATGCTCTAATTATATTTTTTTAAATGTAGTCTTTTTGTATCTATGGATTTTTTAAGATACAATTTATGCACACAAAATATTAATCGTAATCAGTATGACTCTGGCGTGCATAGAAAAAATAAAAAAATAAAAAATCTTAATGAGTATGATTCTGGTGATGATTTAGATTAAGAATTCTGAATTCATCATCTAGTCACTATTAGACTATACATAATAAGATCTATTCATTTTTTAACTTATTTTATTATTAAGTACTTCATCTTCTATTTATTGTTTCATCTTATGTTTGCAGTTTCGCCTTCTAATAACTAGATAGCCTTCTTTATTTTCACTACTAATAGCTTGTGGATTGCACTTTATATTTTTTTGTACTTTTATTTGTTGTTACTACTTCTATTTTGATTTTTGGTAGTTTGTATGTCAAACTTTACAATTTATTCTTCTATTTACTGTTTTAGATTTTTTTTTGTACTGGTTGTTTGTAGATTGCTCGTTATATTTTGATCGGGTATTTATCTAATATTATGTGCAATGATCAATTCTTCTTTTCTTGACATAGTTGGCTGCTGGAGACAACGATGATCTCCTACAATGCGGGGACACCGTCATAGTCATGAAAGGAGAAAGGGTTGTCATAAGACGACAAGGGAGTGGTACCAACAAATGACACTTGTTGTCTCAGCATCTATAATGAACTCCATTCCTTCCCTCCCTCCTCATAGGCGTTTACCCCAACACCGTTAACTTGCCACACACCCCGTCATACACCCTGTCTCCTCCAACCAGACCATCACCACCCCCTACATTTTATGTAGGTGTTCCTACTTCTACAAAAGTCTTACTACTATAGATCGAAATGCATCAGGCGAGAAAAGATTGACATTCAATTAGGAGCCTATTGAGCTTATGTATATTTTTTAAAGTATGGTAAAATACAATTCTATTAAAAATTTTTGTTTATAAAATTAATAATACATTTGTTTCAGATTTTATCCCTCTTCACAAGTTATTCATGCTATCAGAGATATCATTTAGAGCAGCTATGAGGCTTCGAGCTTACATGGAAAGAGATCCCGATTGTAGTTCGGGATATGTAATTCAAAGAGTTTGTAGTAAACATTTGAAATTAATCTTAATTTATATAATTTTTTTCCATCTAATATATTAATGTACATTATGCAGAAGCAGTTCTCCTGGTGCCTCGAACATGATGCACATAGCAGGAGGAGCTTTGAGTCTAGAGGATGGGGGCTCTCCACGATATGTTGATTGAGATACGGAAGACATATTCGTGTCCTGTGTGGCTCGAGGAGGACGAGTACGCTAATTTGTGCAGAGCACGAGACCCTGTCGACTATGTAAATAAGAGTGAGTCGGCGAAGCAAATTTGGTTTTCGGATTGTGGACGCAAGAGTGCCTCCACGCACACTAGAGAGGCGTTCCTACATACGGTTGTACAATATAATTTAGTGAAAAATAATTCTTTATTAACCTTTTGCTTATCTTAACAAACAGCAGAGCTTGAACGAGAGCTCGAGCTACCGTGGCTACCCATCGGTGATTGTCAAACCAGCGTGGGTTGCACAACATCTCGGAAAACCCATGTAAGTGACTAGAATAATTTTTTATAATTAATCTGAAAATTAATTTAACCTCCAACTATATTTTATTATTTTTTTAAGGAAGCGTACGATTGGCTGAAGAAGACTCAAAGGCAACGTATAGAAAGAGTAATCTTCCCTGGCATCGATTCGCCCAAATATGAGCTTTGAAGAGAGGCGTATGATGCAATCATTCCTTTGCTGGATAAAGCTCTGCATTTACCCACAATGTGTTCTTTGTTGGCAGGTATCATATTCAATGCTGATATAGGGACCCGATTTGCTGCTAAGTTCGCCGAGATGGAGGCCAAAATCAAAATGGAATCAGCGGTGGTACGACATGAGACACGTCAGATAAGGAAGTTGCCTGCAGAGGGGGAGATGGAGGTGGATGACACTGAGGAGATTGATGACGACAGGGGCTGTTTTTGTTTCTTTTTTCTTTTTTGTTATGAGACATTTATGTACATATTTTTGTTATATATGAACATATTATTCCGTTCTCTTATGATTTTAGTTTAAAAGTTATTTGGATATGTAAATTAGATTATATGATGTATATTTCATATATTATTGTGATGCGATTTTAAGTATGAAAATTATAGTGAAATAAAAGGATAATATATTTTTTTAATTGTGCCAGGCGATTTTCTAATGGCCAAACAACAATCTATTGATAAACAATAAACTGACGGGTAATAATTGTGGTTTACTAACTGGTGGCTAACCGAAGGGGTAATAGCTTGCCATGAGCCGACGGGTTACACGCTGGAAATAATTTCGGATGTTCATAATCCCGTCAATCTGAAATGTCGTCAGAAATTTTGTCGGAATAATAATTTCTGACAAACAATTAAAGATACATTTTATAAGTGTGGGGGCGTTTTTAGAAACGATGCAGTACCGTTTAGATCACACGTTTTGCATGTTTATCCAAAAACACGGTTGTATTTTTATACTAAAAGCAGGCCGCAGGCCGAACCCCACAGTCGACTCGCGTGTCATATTTTAGGATAGACTGTTTATCCTAAAAGACACAAGCTGCCCAAACTTATCCTAAACCATGCTCAATATTTTGTCAAAAAAAAAATATATATTTTTTAATAACTTATGTCGGTTTAATACTTTTTTGACAATCTTTGTCATCCGAAATCAACAAAAAGCATGCAGAATAATAATTTATTAAATATAGTTTCTAAGATTTTTTTTTTTTTTTGGATATTTTAGAGATGTAGATAAATCATGATAAAGTCTAGAAATTAGCAATGAGAAAAAATGATTAATTTTAAAAAGTTATTATCCATCAATTCTTTTTTCAATCAAATGATAGCATTTCAATGAGAAGAAAAAAATCATAGTGATAGTAAATGATGTTACCTATAATCGCAAAATAAGTTTTAAAATTTTTTGATATATAACTTAAGCTAAAAAATTAATGAAAAATTAAAAAAAAATGCAGCTTCAACATCAAGATATTCAAAATTATACTCTAAAAAAAAAAGCTAATTCTATAATGATTTTTTATAATATATATATATAAAAACAATTGGACCAACAATTCAAAGAAAATGTAAATTGAGGAGCAAAAAAATCTTCAAAATAATAATAATAAATTAAATATTAGAAAAAAGTAAAATCTACAAAAGAGAATAATGGGATGTATATGATTTTCTCTCACTTATAAGAAGTATTTGTAATGGAAATAAAGGATAAAAACTTGCAAATTTCTAACAAATTTCTAAATAATAATTTGCAAAAAATTGTTTTTACTCGTTGGCCATTAAAATCATTTGATAATCATATAACATTTTTTTAAGTATTTCTACAATATTTAAAAAGGATATAGTAGCAAAAGGTTATATGCTTGTGACAATGTGGTATTATGCATGCACATATAACACTACCTACGCATGCTTGTACGAGTTCACATCATCAATGATGGCATTGGTGACTTCGATAACCCTGAGCTTAAACAAATATATTTAACTTTTTTTCTTAACATTACATACTTAATTTTAACATTTTCATATCACAATGGAGCCTCTAGAGTCAGTATCAAAAGAACTCAATGATGCCAAAAATTATTTGATCCGAGTACGAAAAAGAAACTAGTGAAGTATTCTTAGAAACTTTGAGATGTTAATTATAATGTCAAATCACTTATAGATCTTAAATACTTGTAGTCAATTTGAGCATCTTAAAGAGAGAAATCTAATATGACTAAGATCGATAAATTTTAATCTTATTAATGAATTCAAATATTGAAAGTATAATTTGTGATCAAATGGATAAATATGAGCAAACTAATGAAAGTTTTAGGACTAGCCAAAATCATCAAAATGACACTCTTAAAAACTGTAAATAGAGTTTCATTTTGCATATGATGTGCATGTTCGGGTATAAGAGAGGGATGGCATGCTAACTACAACAATTAAACAATATTATCCAACCACTATTTTTTTCGTATAATTTTTTAGATAGTCATCGTCCATTCGTTGACATTCGACTAACATCACAATCATCTAATCGATATCACCTGAGTACTCTTATTTTTTCAGATTCAAGAGAAGAGTAGATTTTTAGATCAATATAGTTGATTAATTCTTCTTGGGCTATGCGCGATAATTTTTGCCTTTGTTAATTTTTGGGCTTCACTCATTTCTCTTATAAATTTATGAGTGAGATTTCATTGCAAAGGTAGGACTTAAAATTCTTGTTCTAATACAGTGAATTTTCAAACACACAACAATTGTTAATATAATATTAGTATGTATTAAGATAGTTTCAATATTACCAATGTAATTTTGAGCAACGATTTAAAATAAATTGATTTAAAAATAAAAATGAAAAGCCGAATGATTAGAAAATTTAAGTAAATATCATAAAATATGCTTGGTCATGTGTACCACTTGTAAATCCAATTTCTGCAAATGAAACAAATTATGCAACTACTACTTTCATTATCCTCATTATCATATTAAACATCTGTATTAATTCATCATTTACCTTGTCTTAATCATCAAGGATCAGCTCTCCGAATCATAAACCTCCATGATTCTACATACAAAGCAGAGCAAAGTATTCTCTGATTGATAATCCTAAAATGCCAAATATTTCTTACCGATTTAAGTGAATTTAACTTAAATAATTGTTATGGTATAACTTATATACCATATAGGAACAGACGTTGGAATGAAATGGAGCGGAGCGGAGCAGAAAAATTTGTCCAAATCGGGAAGTTACGTTATGTAGGTTGAGGGTGCGGGGGTAACGCCCCGCGGTACGGTACAGAGAAAATGTTGTAATTTATATTGTACTTAGGGTTTATTTCTGAGGTTATAAATAAGTCTGTTTGTAAACCTAGAAGACATCCTTGAATTCTGTAACACTTTTATGAATATTGAAAGGAATCGCCGCTCTGCTCCCGAGGATTTAGGCATCTTTGCGGAATCTCGTTAAATCTCTTCTGGATTTGTGTCGATTCATATTTTTTTTTGCCCTAATTTCTCAACAATAATATCAAACATAATATTGAATTTAACATCAATAAATCCACATTTATGGGATTTAGTAAATCCTAAGTGTAGCCAAACACCCCCTAAGTCCTCTTTGTAACAATAGCCATATCTCAAAAAGGAAAAATCATATAACGCAGTGGAAATGCCCTCATGATCAGCAGCACTACTGATAAAAACTTTTACTTCTTACTGGATGTGCTAAAGAAGACGTGGACATGAGAGAATCACAGCTTTAAGGCCATGAAGAGCATAAGGGCTGTCAGGAACTTTGTCTAATTATTGGGTGTGGGACACTATCATACAACTGTGGTGTGCGGCTGTGATCGGAGAGCGCACATAGCTTTGCATGCGCTCTTCGCACCCAATAATCGCTCCAGGAACTTTACCCGGTGAGGCCATATCATATTTTTCAAAAATATTGGGGCTGCAATCTGTGTTATTGAAGGCATGGGAGCTGCAAGTGGGCCTGCTGGCTCCAGAGACAAAAGCTGTAGTAATGACTCCTGATGTTGGTGGTGGTGGTGGGGGCCTGGCAAACCATACATGTCTGTTACACGCAAGTAGGCTACTGATGAAGCTACAAAGATGAAGAGGGAAGTTGGTGTTTCCTTGGGAGAAATCAATCTCTTACTTTTTTTGAAGTTTAATTAAAAGGTCGGGAGGTGTTTTGTGTTTCGCCGAATGTGGTTGTGTGTGTGGCTGGATGAAGCTATAATTGATTGAAGGTTATTTCTTAATGGGTTATATCTTCTTAGAGAGAGAGCTAAACTACTATCTTAATAAATGTATAAGAGAATTTATTATTGAAGAAATAATCAACTTATTCTTCTATCTTTTTATCACCAATCACTAATTTTAAATATTTTAAAGTTGCTCCACAAAACTTATAGATAAAGAAATTTTAATCTTATTGTGCTTGAAAAAAAATAAGCTAGTAGAGCAAGCATTGATTTTCTTTGGTGTAGTGTTTTTCAACCTCACTTGTACAAATAACTAAGTAATAAGAATGTCAAATTTTTTATGTGAAAACTATGGGGGCATACCAAGTTGAATAATTTTAATTATTTGTAAAAGAAATTGTACAAGTGATAGCTTTTACTTTAATGTAATAAGAAAAAAATTGAAATAAAATACCTCTTAGGAAATAAAAAAAATTGATGGTAAAAAACTAATGTATGGTGAATTATACATTAATTGTACATAGTATAGAATAGCATGGTGATTGGAGCTAAGGTGTTCCCTAAAGTGGTTGCAAATATATTCTTTCTAACGATGTGGCTACAAATATGGTATAGGGGTGAGTATAATTGGAGTCTCAGACAAATGCTTTTTGAGAGAAACAACATTTGCAAGTACTCTATGAGAATATTTAATATATATCCTAAGGTTTTAACTAGATGAGTGTAAAAAAGAAAACAAATTTGTTTAGCTTTAAATAATTGAGATTTTTTTACGAGGGAAAAATTTTAGAGATAGTTATAGTAAAATACAAAATGACTAAAAACACTTTTGATTAAATAATTAACTTGCATTTTTATGTCACAAAAAAGAGGTTCGGAGATACAAATATTTAAAAAAAAATGATTAACCTTGAAAAAATGAATTTTATATTAATTCAGGGCACGAATAGCACCTAGAAAGCCAACAAAAGGTTTATTAATAAGTTATTTGTTTTGGTGAACTAAGATCCTGGTTAAGTAAGCTTAAATCAAGAATATTAAAGCAATTTAGTATCTTATAGATAGCTCATTATTTGAGAAAACATAGATATCTTAACTTAAGGATGTTTGAAAAAATATGCTTTGCAATTACGGATCAAAAGCCATATTGGTGATGATCAAAGTTGTGATTGGCAACTTTATAGTATTAAAATACTCTTAATAATTTGAGAACTCCAAAAGTCATAAATTTCAAACTTAAAAAGTGATGAAAAGACAATTTTTACAACAATGGTAAAAGATGCTATTGAAAGTTAATTTTATATGGTCTATCAATTAATGATTACAACTCAATAGTAACACTAGGAGAAGGATGGACTTACCGTACAATAGTGAATACTCGTCAAATTTTAATATCTAGAACTATCTAGAACTTATAATAGAACAAGAGAGTAATTGAAGAATAAAATTTATTGTATCATTTAACTATATTTCTTAAAAGAAGAGCTCGAGCTGTTATGGATCAACTTGCTTCGTTATAATGGGTACAATAAGCTATATGTATGAGGCAAGACTTCTAATGCTACTTAAGATAGCCCCCTAAGCGCCTTGAATGAGACTTTATGGGGGATCAATGTTCTATAACAAATGATTAAAAAATATGAGTTTGATTAGAGATAAATTTATCTCGCCAAACATTGGTATGTTTGCTTTCCATCATTAGTTGGTCTTGCACAAAGTCTTGCTACTTTCTTTTAACAAATGATACTAAGAAAGTTAAGTAGTATAATGGCCGTAAAATTTGAGATTATATAATTATAATCTTACCTTATAGGAGCAAGAATTGATTTAAGTATATGACATAAGGAAAAAAGAAGCATGAAGCTATTATAAAATCTATTATTGATGATTCATGAAAAGCAATGTAGAATAGCGTTAATAGCGTCAAAAGTAGGTATGAGCATTATAGGATAGAAAAAATATTTAAAATCGAGTAGCAACAAGATAAATCGTATATTCAAGCAAGCAGACAACTCCTTCACAAGATTCGCAACTGAACCCTCGTCAAGTCCCTCAAAAGAGCCGATCAGCGTCACTGACGAGCTGGTCTCGCCTGCTCGCTGCTCTATGACCTTGGGGGATTGTGCCCATCCCGATGGTCCCACCAACCGGAGATCTATCACTAAAGAAGGGGTCGGGCGACTAATGAATTACCGAGGTTAGTAGCGGTGGGAGCTTCGCATCTCCAACCAGCATAACGACCACCACGGTAGAAGCACACTCCGCAATATTCTTTGACAACCCACCACCCTGGTGTTCCTCCGACCTGGTCAATTCATCCATAAATCTATCCATGGAGAAGATAGTCTTAAAAGTGTCATCTCCCTCCGACACCCCCCTCCTGTGGCAACAACAGCAACAACAGCAACAGGGTTGACAACTACTCCTTGAAGCTCCTTACCGCTCATCTCAATCGGAAAGGCTCCTGGTTCACAATACGCACACACGAACCAGACTTCGAGACCCCTCTATGTGGCCTCTTTAGTGACTGACCTTCTGTATCGTCAGATGAGTCGATTACGTCGAGCATGCCAGATTCGGGTTTTGCTCATTTTTTTTGTCGCCACCTTTTTCTTTATAGTAGAGGGAATATGAAACTCTACCCTCGCAAACCACTCAGGATCCACAACGATCTGATTCGATTTTTTAGCCATAACACACCATAGTTGTGAAAAGAAAACATTTTCGATAAAAGATACATGTCTCAGTTCATATTCTAATGAAATTTATGTGTTCAATCAATTCACAAATTTATTGCTAACAATTATTTAATAATTATTCTAGTCCTTATTGTAGTTGCGCTATCAAAGAGTGAGAAAACTTGGAAAGTAATATGTATATTCCAAAAATCCCAGCAAGAATCTCAAAGAGAATGAATCACTAAGAGACCTCCTTTCGAGGTAGCAATCAACCGACGATCAGAGGCCGAGCATGAAGCTACATCTCCAAACCTAGGATAGGTTCATTCTCCGGAGATGGTTCCCCATTCGATAGCGGTAAGACCCTTCGAAAGTGAGGCTTAAATCACCATGGCTGCGCGTCGCGTTAGATACTCCATGTGGGATGCTATAAGATCCCCTTAAGATTATAAAAGATTGGGAGATCTGACTAAGGCGATGAACCAAACAAGAAGGCTAGACATGAGCCTTGTAAGACTCCAGTCGAAAGAAAAATGAGCCATATCTTACTACGAAAAAAGCCTGTCGATTACATTCAGCCAATCAACCCCACATCTGGACCAAACGACCACCTCATAAACCGACTACTCTGGTCGACAGTGCCAAAAGACACCAAGCAAGATCACCATAGGGCTAAATACCTCGACCAACCAATGCGTGCTCCAGAAGACATAGATTTCACTCAGCCGGTCACCACAGTCTGTTGAATTGAAGTCAGCTGACCAATCAATTA
>NEWO01000108.1:943631-963742 GCA_003013225.1 Phalaenopsis aphrodite | reverse complement strand
GATGGAACCAATTGGATCATTGACATGAAGGCAAATACATCTACTTTGTTTTAATTCAATTTTATTTTTGCGGTGTGGCAAGATCGGAATTAGTGAAATGAACCTTCAAAGAATACATAATTAATTCAAATACTTTGACTAAAACATCAATCTTTTTATTTACATGATCAATACTCAATTATTTTTGTAATAGAGGGACGATTTTTTTATTTTTTTATAAAATTTGACATCAAGATTTGTGTGGACGCATAGATAGATCTTAATAAAAAAATACATCTCATCAAAGCAAATATTGAACATTGTGCTAGCTAAGTAAATTAGTATAGAGACTATTAAAGATGACTATTTTGTTTTCATACCTGAATCATCAAAATAATCTCTTTCCCTGTATTAGTCATTTGCTACTTGTACTTGTCTCTCCATCATACGCAAAGTCTTTATAATTTTTTATATTTAATAATTTATGTATTCTTTTTTAATTGATCATGAATGTTATGGAAAAGGTTATATTATGATTTCATGTTGATGTTTATGATATATGATTTTGCTCGAGCTACAATTTTGTTTGAGATGTGTAGTATTGTGGCATGGGCATGCTAGGGCTGTCGACAATATAATTTTGCGTTGAGCTGGGGTTGACTTGAAAAAAAATTGATCTAAATTTTTTGCTCGTAGTTCGGCTTTGTTTATTTAGATATGAACTCGATCTAAGCCAAAATATGAATCAAATTGTGAGTGGTTAATGATCATCGAGTTGAATTCGCTAAATTTACAGCCATAATATTACTAGAGATGTTAAAGATCTGATTTCGAGCTGAGCAAGGGTCTGCTCGAAAAATATTGGATCTATAATTTTGGCTCGTAGCTTGACTCGTTTAATTCAATTCGATCTCGATCCAAGGCAAAATTTGAGACAATTTTTCGAACGTATAATTATCTTCAAGCTAAATTCATAGTTTTAGGCATCAATGATAGGATTCTCATGTAACCTTTTAATTAAGGAGTGATTTGAATCAAATGATTCATTCAGAGAATTAACTTGATTGATTCGATTATAGTGGTAAAATATCATTTCTAAAATAATAAAGAGCAATGTTTCTACACGTTTCAATTATATTTGAAGTATAAATTCATAAAAAAATTAGTGTTATACGTGTTATTGGAATCTCCATTTGACTATTTCTTATGTTACGTATGTCTAAACCTCTCTTTTACCTCATTATGTGATTCTCTATCTTTTGTATCTAAATTTGTCCATGAATCACACCTAAAGAACATAGTGTAAAATATGAGAGAGAGAGAGATATGCACAATAATGAACGATGATTTGAGAGGGGTGTGTGACCCTTTTATTCATAAAATGATCCCATTTTATAAAAGAAATGAGGTACAATATGTCAAGTTATATTTATGCACTTACATTAGTGGGGAATATACAAGGTACTATAAGGATTTACATATGTAGGCCTAGAGTCTGATTGCTCTAAGGCTCAACATACTAGATTATCGAGTTCATTATAGGTATTGTCTGTCAGCTAAGCTAAAGAGGCCCACTAGTCGGCTTGATCAAGTAAATATTGTCGGTCATCTAGGTTGGATCCAGTTGGTTGCCTAAACTTTTATATGGCAAATGGTTGACAAGATTAACTCAGCCAACTAAGTTGTGTCGATCGTGTGGTCAAGTTTAACCAATGCTCAATACTTGATAAGAAGCTCTTGTTAGCAGAGCAGAGCTAAACTATCAAACAGAGGGTAAATCATCGTAATCTGATAAGTAGTCGCCTATAAACAAAGAGGTTTGAAGAATGGCTGAGACTCATTTCACTGATTGTTGATAATGTTCAGGGAGATAATTGGATACCACCAACAAAATTATGGCACCAAAGGCATTAGCTTCCCCCTTGGGTAGGTTTCATCTTGGAGAATGGCTTGGATTCCCCTATATTTCGCTTTTGGTTGAACAACTCAGATTCGAACAGCTCGATTTTCTTGGTTAACCTTGGTCGTGATGCTTTTGATATAACAATTGGACTTCCAAGCCTTCTATCAGTGAGCCATCCTTTAGCATGTACTGTCCTATTTGCACTGTCGGACCTCCTCGAGTTTTGTGCTTGCACATTTATTGTATACACTATCTCAATAAGATAATGTTCATATTGTCATCTTGCCCTCCTTCCTATGCTTGACTACCAAAGCCACACGGGCGCTCACTCTAATAAGGCAAACTATGGAGTCAACAAGGTTAGGAAAAGAGAGAACAACGGGAATTTTTCAACTACAAACTCAACATTGGGCTTTCATCTCCTTTGCCCATCCCATGTCAGTCTAGACATCCCCTGTCGTACTTATTCATATGAATCTACTTATCTAACACTTAAATTTAACTATTGTTATATCTCAGATTTTCTTTTGTGAACACGCCTCGAGAGATAGAGCCTGGTGAAGCAGAAAAAAAAGAATGGAGAGGTCAAGAATTTATTGTAGAGTGAATCCGTAAGAGAGAGAGTCTGTCCCTTTTTATTTTTATTTTTATTTTTATATCTTATTTACAGGAGCATATCTTTTACAATTATAAAAATGAGGGAACAACTATAAAACTCATTCTTAATATGATTAATACTCTAATAAATTATATGGATTATACACAATATTTGTATTAGAATTTTAATTTTTAACATGATAATAATTAGCTAGACTGACTTGTCTGAGTTGGGCTGATTAAGGCGGTTGATCGAGTGGAGATTATGCCTTTCAAAGTGCGAGTCGGTCGGTCAAGATACTCGATCGTATTACCATCTTGCTTGCCACGGGTGAGTCATCCAACTACGGTCTCTACACACTTCGATCAGTCGGGACTATAGTAATGATCCACTTGTCGAACCCATTGTCATAGTGTGTTAGCTTATCCTAATCTTGCAATCATTTGTTGATTGGTCGGATGCTTTGATTGTTCGACCGTTATTTGGAATGTATATAGTTTTGAGATTCATGATGGTATTTCTAGTATATACATATTAGTTCCCCGAGTTTTCCTGCTCCTTAATAGCGATAGCTACAATAAAGACAACGAAGTTTATTAAATAATTGTTAGCATTAAATTCATAAATTAATTGAACATTTAACGTCCCATTGGGATTCTGTGACCATGTGCTTTATAAATTGGTATATGAATTGAGTCTTATATCATTTGTCGATAGTTTTTCTTTTTATAATTGAAGATCATTTTGGCTAACAGTTCAAATCAGATCATTGTAGACCCTCAGAGGATGGCGAAGACAAGGTTGCAGATCTCATATTCCTCAAAAAAGGAAAATGTTGATGAAGGAAAAACGGAAAAGGGTTGAGACTAACATTGAAAGCCAATTGTTGACAAGGCCTAGCAAAAAAGCTTTGGAGATTAGTCTGGCTCAAGCACCAAGGGCCAACCGATTATTTTGGTTGAGGCAAGCGAAAAGGAGTTAGAATGAGTGGTTTTCACGATCCTTCTTCAGTTGCTACTACAAGAAAGTGGGGGTACCTCAATACAAGAGGGGAAAGGGTCGTTAAGTCTCTCTCTTCCATAGATAGACTCATAGACGAATTGGTCAGGTCAAAAAATTTCCAGGATGGCAGGAAGTTGAAAGAAATTGTAAAATCCACTCCTGCTGCAGTGATCGGTTTGTAGGTCGTAGATGTTGGGCTTCTACCACTGTCAGCATAAACGGTTTATCAGCTGGCCGACCCCTTGCTCACGATAGATCTCCAAATAAGGGTACTAGCAGGGGGAACAACCGTCCCCCCTCCCCCTCGACATCAAGAAGCAGCGAGCAGGCGAGACCGAACCGTCAGGGCATTGGTTGGCCCTCTTAAGGGAGTTATCGAGGGTTCAGTTGTAGATCTTGTGCGGGAGCTAACGATTCGCCTGGATGCTAAGTAGCAACTTTGTGGACTGAGCCTGTCGCTCTTCGAGGTGGCCTAACCAAGATTCTGCGAGAGCTAGGGGGCACTCCGTTAGATGTCAGATCTAGTGAGGTTCAATCAGAAAGCTAAGAAGGTTGATCAGATTACGTTAAGAGCAAAGTTGGTTCTCCAGAAGTTAAGGGTGTCATGGACTCTATGAGGTCTTGGAACACACTTATATTAAAAACTTCGTTCAAGGTAAGTAATAATGTTATTTGAAGTAAAAATACATTTTAAATAAATTTTGAAATGAGGTTTGGTGTGTCATCTATCATTATATAATGCTTCGTTTTATGTGTATGTATTATAAATAAGAGAAGGTGCTACTTCTTTTCACTTTACACGTTTTTATTTTCCATTCTTTGAGGTTGGTGAAATCGATGCACATCCACCATTTGTCATTGGCTTTCTTGATCATGACAACGTTCGAGAGCCGCGTCAGGTACTGAACTTCACGGATGTAGCCAATGTCCAAGGGCTTCTGCACCTCTGTCACTATCAGTTCAACCAAATTTCTGGCGGTCGACCTAATCTTTTGTTGGACCTGTTGAGAATTGGGGCTAAGGTTCAGCCGGTGGCATGTTACATCAATTGAAAAGTCAGACATTTCTATTGCGGTCCACATGAAAAATTCCCAGTGCACTTGAAGTGTCTATATCAGCTGGCTCTTGAATCATGCGTCAAAGTGTTCACTGATTCGGAAAAAGCTAACGGGTTCTTTGTTTGACATGGGTATCTAGAGGACGACCTTACTGGTATTGAGACCCCCCTCCCTCTGGATCTGGATGTCAAGCAATTCATGTTCCCTCTAGACCAATCAGAAAGAGCAGCTTCTAAACTTCTCCAAGTTCTTTTGGACTGTAATTACTTCACTGCCGCCTGAGAACTTTACTACCACATGGTAGGTAGAAGTCACGGGTCGGTTGTTGTTCAAAAGTGGTCAAATGAAGATAGCATTGTAGGCCGTTGAAGACTCTACCAATGGGAAATCATGCGTGCTATTTTACTGCTTCTCTGCTTCTCTGCTTCTCCACAAGAGATGACAAGGGTGACAAGGCTCAGCGCCTCCTTTCTTTCTCTGAAGAATCTGAAAAAGAACTGACAGGTATTGTCAACTGGTCGACCTTGAGGTTGATATTATTTAAAACTGTTTTGATAGGATATTCACGAAATTTCTTGTATCAATGAGAATGCTACCCCCTGGTAGTAGTTGATCAACGATGTGATGATGATTGCCTCATTGTAGGGGTTTCCCTTCGGTGGGATATGTGCATGTGTAAAAACAATTGATAAATGCTTAAGTGCGTACGGAACGATGTCGCAAACCTCTCCCAAACGCTATCTCTTTGAACAGGATGGTCGGGGTCCCCCAATAGGATGGTCGGGGTCCCCCCCCCCCTCCGAAGGTGGCAGGTATTATCCCTGTTACGGGGACCTTATTTGCCTTGATAGACCGGTTGGAGAGATCTTCTGCGGGAGCCTTTTTCTGTCACTGTGTGCGTATGCTGACTATAACAAACACTTTGAGCTTCCCGGCACGGATGAGTTTTTCAATCAAGTTTTTAAGGTATCGACACTCCTGTATGTCATGACAGTGGTCACGGCGATACTGGCAGTACTTCTGTGTATCCAGTAAGGTCAGAGCCACATTCAATAGCGTGGCTGACTTGAAGTAATCCTTATTTTGGATGGCCTGGACTAATTGATCATCGACAGTTGAGAGGTGTCAGACCTTGCTTTTTCTGTAAACATGTAGTCGCTCATAATATTAAGCCGACTATTTATCAGAGCGTTGCTTTTAGTTATTTTTTTGATGATTGCGAGACCAAGATTTTTTATTTTGGTGATCGGTGGAGGATTGATTGCCCTTCGAGCTTCGCGGCTCACCTCATTCTTTCCTCTTCTTTATTGGGTGGTCGGACGATTCTGACTTACCCTTGGAGCACTTTGAAGTCTTCTTCAACGAGTATGTGCTCGTTTGCCATCTCCAATTCTCTGCAAAAGTATTAGATTTAAACAGATTTAAGTCATACCTGAATCGTATGACTTGGACTCCTCATTTCAAAGTTGTTCCAACAATTTCAGGCTTCTTATTTCTGACTTCAGCATCTCATTCTGGAAGCGGGTGATGTAGGTTCGTAGGTTCTAGCCCTCTTCCTGTTTGATGTCGAGCAATGTATCAGGGTCTTTCCTCAATTTATGTACGTTTGAGAAGTGTGAAATGAAGAGTCATTTAAATTGATGGTAATTTCGAATGGTCTCGGTCGACAGACCGTTAAATCATCGAAGGGTCTATTCATTCCGGGTGGTTAAGAAGAGGTGGTATATTATGGGCTTGTCTATTTAGAGCAGACAGATTGACGACTCGAACAACGCTATGTGGTTGATCAGGTTGTGCCTCCCTTTGTAGGAATCCAGGAGAGGGATCCTTAGCTTAGGTGGTGGCAGCTTTTTTGATTTAGCGAATAAAAGCCAATCATGTGAGTGGTCGGACAAGCACTCACATTTGTTCTTCCCATCGCATGATCGTTGGCGCATACACAGTGTATCGGTGTGTTGGTGTGTTGGGACTTACATTGTCCATCTACCTGCTGATTGCTAAGCTGGTTGTTCAGAGTAGGCGGTTCGTCGAAGGGGACCTTTGAGGATAGACGCCTTAAGGTTTCGCCTCCAAATGTGGTGGTTGATCGTTCCATTGGGAGATTGCCGCTCAGAGAATCTCTAAATGCTCCATCGAGTGTCATTTGGGCTTGTAAGCCCTAGACCTACGAATATCGTCTGGTTGCTTAGCGTCTTTGTTGGTTTCATGTGTGTTTTCTCCCTTTGGGAATTTTCTAAGTCATAGTTAACTCCTCTTCTTAGCTGGGGTGTGTCCACGCTTACCGCACCACATTTCAGGTGTTGGATCCCAAATTGTCTTTTATGAACACGTCACGAGAGTTTGAGTCGAGCGAAAAAGAGAAGAGTGTAGAACGGGTCAAGAATTTGTTGTAAAGAGAATACAAAGGGAGAGCGAGCTCGTTCCATTTTATTACTATTTTTGTCTCATATTTTTAAAAATATATTTTATGGAATTATAAGGAGGAAAAAGTTTTGGAAACCGTTCTTAATACGATTAATGTTATAATAAATTATACGGAATTTATACCATATCTGTATTATAATTTGAGTTTTTAACATGACGGTAATTGGTTGTACAAATTTGTCTCAACTTAACTGATTGAGGCGACCCACAGAGTGGAGACTATGACTTTCTAAGTCGGTTGAGTTGCTTGGTCATGTGGCGATCTCGCTCGCCACAGGTTAGTCGATCAACTGCAGTCGGGTGCTCCTGTACACACTTTGAGCAGTCGATGTTGCAGTCATGGCCTGCTGACCGAACCCATTGCAGTGTTTACTGATCCTAATTGTGCTGGTATTTCTTGTGTATACAGCTATAAAAGTTAAATTTTAAGTGTTAGTTATATAAATATATAAAAATTAGATGTTGTGAAGGTATCTTTCTTTTAAATTAAAGAAAAGGTATTAATATTATTTTAAAATAATCAGTAATTTATAACACGCTAAAAGAACTCAACCTTTGACAAAAATTATACACCAATGGCTACAAATTTACTTGCCGACAGCAATCATAGATCACATCTTACATTTATAATCTAAACCAGCCCCTGACCTGCACATCATTTATAAATTTCAAATCTCATCATCAATAAAACAACCCTCAACAAAATCCCAGCATTGACCATGGCCTCCGGCACCACTAAGACGCTCTCCCTTCTCCTCATCTTCTTCTTCGCGGCTACCGCAGCCATTGCTTCCAGCCTCCGTTCCACCAAAGTACGCTTATCCTTCCTTTTTCCCCTGAATAGTGCTTTCAATCACTTTCCGTTGATCTTTTTCTTCTTATGATTCCGCAGGCAAGAGCTCACGATGACGACACCTGCGTTTACACAATCTACATCAGAACGGGAAGCATCTGGAAAGGCGGGACGGACTCAAAGATAAGCCTGACGCTCGCTGCATCAGACGGCTGGGGCGTGGAGATAACGGATCTAGAAGATTGGGGAGGCCTGATGGGCGAAGGTTACAACTATTTCGAGAGGGGAAACCTCGACATCTTCTCTGGCCGAGCTCCATGCCTCTCCGGCCCACTGTGCTGGCTGAATCTCACATCGGATGGATCTGGTGAGCATCATGGATGGTACTGTAACTATGTCGAGGTCACCACTACAGGACCTCATCTCGGATGCTTCCAGCGTCAGTTCACCATTGAGCAGTGGCTCGCAACAGATACCTCACCATATAAGCTATATGCGACCGTTGATTCCTGTTCTTCTGATGACGACGGAGTTTCTAATGGTCCTCGGCTGCTTAGGCCCGCCGTCGCTGGCCGGAAGGAGAAGCTGGAGTTGGATTAGGGTTTCACGCGATCGATAAGATTGGGTTTTGGTGTGGTCACCGTTTGTGGACAGATGGGTGACGAGATGAGAGTTTGTACGGTGTGGTGTTAGTCGGTCTTGATGTGTGTGTAATAAATGCCGTGATGATTTCGACGGTGGATCGTGCTGTTTTGTTTTCTGGCTGGTTAATGAGATTTCGGCGTCGGTTTTGTTCTTGCTTTTGGCTTTACTAGCGTAGCAATTTAACGTTGCGGTGACTGTATCCGGCGACGAGAGCGCCGTGGACAGTTTGGGCGTGAAGCATTTGTCTTTCATACATTGGCGATGCCTTGCCTTATCAAGATAAAAACCTGTCTAGTTCCGAGTTCTGAAAGGTTTTGGATGGAGAGAACGCTGATTTATCGTGGCATTTACATCATTTTATGTGCGAATTTTATATATTAATATTATATAGTTAATTTTTAAAAATAAGGAAGAATACAAAAATTGAAGTAGTGTATATTTATGAATATTGTACAACTAAAATATTTTCTTAATGGTTAAATTGTATTGAAATATAATAGATAGTACATGAAAATTAGAATATGTGCAATAAAATTTAGTTAAATATATTCCACTCAATTTCTATGTGTTTCCATATACCATAGCTAAATTTTAAGTTTTTGACACACACACACACACAATAATGGATTATACTTTTAGCGCTGCAGAAATTCTCATCACACGGGTAACTATACAGAAGTTAGCAGGATCACACACTTTAGTTTCTATATCTAAAATCTTGAAAAGCATGAAAAACTACTATGCCTAATGAAGTTTAAATTATATAATAAGATGATGAGTATATAGATTCATTCTTCTCCTGGAGTATGAAATAATTGTTTATTGTAAATTTACAATAGTATTTTATTCATAATGATCATAGTATGTTTGTAATGATTACAACTTTAAGTAATATTAGACTGCAAGGGTTGTAGTCGATTGATATGAAGATAGTAGTCTACCAAAATATTGTAAACTTTGGTTGTGGTGTTAGCTTCTCATATAAAATATAGTGGAAGCTATGATAGTAGTTGATCATGTGGACCTAGAATGTTGTCTTTGAGAGCATAAGTTGGCCAAAAATATTGTAGTAAAAGACTGCATGAGATGTGAGCTATGTAAGCCATAATTGGTCACGTAGACCGAGTGGCGAGATCTGATAACATCGGCAAGCCACAAACGCTGGAGTTGGGAGTTTTATAAGTTGTGGGTCGCATAGGCCATAGTTGGTCGTGTTGGCCATAATAGTTAGCTGTGATAACGTCTAAAGGTTGTAGCGTCAGAAGTCGGAAGCTACACGAGCTATAAATCACCTGGGCCATAAGTGGTCACGTTAGACGTTGTGGTCCATAGACGACAAAGGCCAGAGTTAGAAGCTACATGAGCTATGATCCACGTAAGCCCCAGTGGTGAGCAATAATGATGCACATAAGCCGTAGGGATTAAAGTCGGGAGTTGTGATGATACTCGTAGGTTGTAAGGCGAGGCCAGCTTCATCTTCCAAAAAAAAAAAAAAAAAAACTCATTCTATTATATTGTATTTTCATTTAATATTCTATAAGTTATACTAAATATATTTGTGTATTTTGAATAAAAAAATCCTCTAATTCATAGATTAATATTTAAAATAAAAATATATTTATCCACAATTGAACTGAGAAAAATAAAATATCAGGAAATTCATATTTTTTTTGTATGGAAAAAGTAATGTTTAAAATAATCTCTTAGTTTATGTTTAATTTTTATGTAATTTACTCTAATATAATCTTTGGCCATACGCCCCCTAACTCTATCTCTTTATACCATTTGGGCTCCTTAAAGTGGGCCTCTCCGTCTGAGGAACGAAAGGCTTTGATTTATGCCCCCGCTGCTTTGTTTGTTAAAACTTTATTATAACATCAATTTGATTTATGAAAAAGCACTAAAAGTCACACCTATAAATAAGTTCTCGGCTTAGTGGTACATATCTTCATTTTTATCATTGATGTCTTGCATTAGGGCTTTTATTCTTAAAAAATTTATAGTATTTTAATCATCACTTCTACCCAAAAAAAAAAAAAAAAATCAACCCCTTAAAGTCTCTTCTATAGCAAGCATTGCACCTCTTTTAATTTATATAAAAATCTAGCACTCGAAATATTGTATTTATAAAGTTAAAACTTACATAAATTTCTTAAACTACCAAACCAAGCACTTATAAGTGCTATTGGGAATTTTAGAAAATTGAAAAACATGAGTTAGTTCTGTAAATATCAATGCTTCGAGTACTATGCATGTACCTGATATCTAATATTCATATTTTCTATATTTTTCGAGTTATAGAAACGTGTTCTCCGAACTACATAGACAAAAGTTTTGTTTCATTAAATTATTACCTTAAATCCCATAAATTATTAGATCAAAATTGATCCATGAAAAATACTCTAACTTTAACTTTGGAGAGAATTCAAACTACTAAGGAATAACTTATGATGCTTTTCATGATCCAAATGAGTTCGGCCAAGGAAGAACTCAAATTGAATTGGTGCTCTATTCTAATCACTTTTACTATCAAGTTTTAAGAGCCGGCTTAGTGACTTAAAAGGTTTTAAGATGAGAATTATAATTATGATGTCAATGATGACCAAATTCACAATTTTGTTAATTATTTTATTAACTTAATTGATTGGCACTCCTTTTGTTAGACGAGACATTTAACTGCCAGTGTACGTACTCCATATTAAGACGCAATTAAAAAATAGTAATTAAGCCAAAGATAAACTAATCACGACTCAGATTAATGATTAGTGGCGTGGGTTAAGATGTCAACATCAAATCCCAACGTCGTCCTGCTTAACGCTGAAGCCTTTTAAGTTTATAACCTTAACTGGCTAGCTTTGTGTGAAGCGTGAGCTAATTCGGCTTCAACTGTACTATAGAAAAGGACTCTATACAGTCTTGCAGATTGTTCAAATTTGGCTGCTGCCGAACTTAAGAGAATTAGTGCTTAAATTTTTTTGATTATTTTTTAATAATATTTTCCGATAAATGAGATTCTTTTTGGTGTTTCAGAATTTTAGGTAAATCTATCAAACTATTATTCTAAAACTAAATAACTAATATTTTATTTTTAACATAGAGGATGAATAAGTTAAGAGCAAATGAGTTAAGAAAGCTTGAAGCCAATAAACACATGTCGACCATCTGTTGATGCCCAACTATTAATGGAGTCTGAGATAAAAGTGCAGTCAGTCATATGAAAAAAACTTTACTCCTGGAAGAATTATAAGTAGCGAGCTAAGAAATTTGTTTAAGTTCAATTAAGATAAATTAGGTGACAAAATTTATTTCAATATGATTATAAAAAAAATTTATATTAAAGTCATGATGAACTTAAAATTAAGGATTTAATTGGGATCAATTACAATTTTAGTTTTTGTTATGTATTTATTTTTAAAATCATGTTTGTTTAATTTATTTTGAATATATTTTTATTTTTTATTTCTTTAAATAAATAAATAAATATTTTAAAAATATTAAAGTTAATTTTTTTGGCATTTTAAGTGTTGTTTATAAAAATAATCATGTTTAAAATTAAAAATAGAAACAAAATAAAATAAAAAAATCAAAATAAAATTGAAACAAAAAATAAATGGGGTCTTAAATGACCCCTAAGTGGTTTTTTGGGAGCACTTTTAATTTTGAATTTGTTTTTTATGTTATTTTTATTCTTACTTAAAATAAAATATATTTGACATTTCATAATATATTTAATTATTTTTAAAAATATTGAAAGTAATTTTTATATATTTTGAATGATTTTGAAAATAAATAAATTTCTTAAGCTAAAAAATAAAATAAAAATATATAAAAAAATGTACTGAATGAACATATTTTTAAATAAATGTCAAGACATAAACTAAAACCAAAAAGTAGAAGTGATCCCAAAAGAAGCCCTAATAAATTTCTCATACAAAATTCATTTGCATTACTCTCAAACAAATTATTGCTTGTCAACAAGTTGTTCTTAAAAAGAAATATGCACAGATATTGAAGTCATATAATGCTTGGTATGATTTAGCACGAAGTAAAAAACTTGTCGGATGTCAAATTCAAATTAATTACACAAAATGAATAATAAATGCTTTACGTTTTATATCTAGCTTTGAAATGAGATTGAATAAATACAATCAATTAGAACATCTTATTTTAATTCACTATATTATCTCAATACGAAGAAATTATTAGTTGCTGGAAATGCACGTTCGGATGATCCGTCATGCAATCCTTGGTGGCGTGGTCGCATCTGTGCCATCATTTAGACGACTGTTCAGCTGCACATAATAATTTTCCCAATTCTCAATGGCAGAAATTGGGAACTAAAATGTACAAAAGGTTTCTAATAGAAGCCTCTAACTAATAAGTTGTTGAAAAATAAATATTTGTATTCATAAACAAACATATAAAATGAGTCATACACATTTGTTAGAACTTCAAATTTTTTTATGATGTTCAATTTATGTATTTGTTGAGACGAACGAACTTGAGTTGCATTAATCACTATCTGAATACTAGTTCTCTTAGACCAATTTCATGGCCGCCCATGAAGTCGGGCTGCCACACACATACACACAAAAGAAAACTAAATGAAAATTTTATCATCACTTACACTATAATAAAAATTTCTCTACTTAGCTTACTTTCTTCTTTCTTCTTCTGCTTTTTTATACCCTTCTTTTATGCTTCATCTTCTTCATCTAATTTTTTTGGCATGAAATTCTAGAATTTATCGAGGCATTTACATATGTACCAACTAATGCTTTGATTTCCTACAATGACTTGTAGTTTATTTGAGATAAAATTTTTTTAATAATTTTAAATCAAAACCTAGTCAGTAAATTTGATTTTTCTTGCCTTTTGAATTTATAAAGTTGTTGCAATTGTAGCGTCATTAAGCAGATGAGATGGTTGTCCGGTAGCCAGATATTTTCACACAAAAATCTCGTGCCCGAAACTTTAGTCGTTAAAACTTTACTGTTGAGGAATATAAAGTTACCATAATGAAGCTCTAAATATTACAAGTGCTATGAATTCCAGTGGCAAGTACATAAAAGTTAGGTATCCATTTTTTTTTGCTCATCTTGATGATAGCAAATCAACATTGTTAACGGTTTTAACAATCAGATATTAATTATGTGAGCCGTATTAATTTTTAAAATGCATAGGGATTAAGTATCTATAGATTTTGTTCTTATCGGATCCATCTTGTACGCTATTTTAAATTCCATAAAATTGAAATTTTGATTGCTTAGAAGATTTTAAAAAAAAATTAAAGTAATTAGATACCTATTTATTTTGCGAATAAATAATAATTAAAAAACTTTAATCCATGATTAATTCTCTCTTTATATGTCACAGACAGTCCAGTAATTTTGCATGCAGTTGCAGACTACATGAAGCTGTAGATATCAAATTTAAACAAAGAGAAAAACAAAACTTATAATTCTAAGAGAATAAGATATATATATATATATATATATATATATATATATATAGCCATCCTTGCCTTTCTCTCTTTATATGTTACTTAAAACTGCACGGCACCAGATTAAAAGAACTGCATTGGTGTAACTTTTTTATCCATGTCTTTAGTCTTCTCTTATCATGTATGTGTCATCTTCGTCCAATTTAATTATTTCTCCAGTTTGATACACATGGCGTTTTTATTTTTTATTTTTTAAATAAACTTCTGCTTACGTCGCCATTAGCAGAATATCGAAGGAAAAAAAGAGAAAAGAGAGCAGAGGAAATCTTAAGATAAAGATGTGAGATGAGCGGGTTTAATCTGTGAGACTACATAAGTTTTGAAGTAGTGAAGATTTATGTGATGAAATCACGTGATTAAATAGTTTAAAGTTTTGTTATATCAGAAGAATTTTTTGGCCATTTACATACATCACACAATTCATTTGTGTTTACATATCCTACATCTAAACTGTAATATTTATTATGGAAATGGATTCTTTGATTCTTTGGAAGTGTTGCAGGTGGAATAAAGAGGTGCATTGGAGTATTATGCTGCAGATGAAGAGAATTCAAGCTTTAACAGAGAATATGAATGTTATTTGGGCGCATGTTCGTAGAGAAGACAATTCTATAGTTCACTGGGCAGCAAAGGCTGGGTATACTCTTTCGAATGCTAAAGTTCCCTTTATATTTTCTGATGATTTGTTGGCTTTAGCCATTAAGGACCTTTCTTGATTTGGTTTTTTGGTTGTTTCGGGGTGTGATGTGAGTTGTATTTTTTGTTTTTTAGGATATAGGAACCCTTTTTCTTTTATTTGAGTGAGTTGTATAGGGGTTAGGTTGGGTTCTTTACCTCCTTCTTTTGTAATTTTTTTTTAATGGTAATAAAATGGAGCCTTTGTGCTCTTTAATAACCTGTAATATTTACCTACTTTTGCAACACTAGAGCTATTATTAACTTCTTAAAGTGAAATTGATATTTTCATGTAGAGGATTTTGACACCAAAATGTTACAAGTATGTATACAAATACCAGATATTAGACGTATAAGTAGATAAGAATTTCGGGATATGTTTGTAAAGTTCCCATGGCCAAATACTCCACGCTTCAAAGTTGCCATTAAGTGAGAGTATGAGACCAAATTTTGTGTTGTGAAATGAATTCAGGTACGATAGATAAAAGAAAGAGATGATGAGAACATATATCATAAATGAATTGAATTCAGGTACACACTCAATAAAAAAATATTTATGTGTAAAGGGATATATTACGCTTTTTTTTCATGTTCTTCTACTTTCAGATGCTATTAACATAATGTCATGTGGACATAACCTACTTTCATATAAAATAAAACAAGAAAATTCACCGGCGTAAAATTTGTCTGTGTATGACCTGGATCTGGACACAACCCTAGTAATTATTACTCATAGGGTCATAACATTTACCCCGTGTGACCATGCGAAAAAATGATATGCAAGAAATGGAATAACAAATTGGATTTAGAACTCTGAAGAGGATAAATTTTGAATAAGAAGAAGATTTGCAACGGCAATGGATTGCGAACAACATACTGACAATATCTTAAATTTGAACCTTGCAGAAGCTACTTCTCAATTTGAAAAGCATGTAAAGAGGTATTTTATCATTGAAGTAAAGTTAGGGGTACAAGATGATTGGTGATATATGCTAGCTTTAAAAATTTATGTTGGGTTTTTTCATTAACATATTATATATATGAAGGAGAAAAACAAATCTATGATTAAATCTTGTCTATTTGTCTCTATGGGTTGTTTGCTAAGGAAACTTTATATAGGGCCGCATAATGTGGTAATATGTTATCCTTATGAAGTTATAGGCAGAGTTTTCAAAAACACTAACAAAAGTATATGAATTGCATTGCTGCATGATGTGTACATTACTTTTGTTAAAGAAGATGCTTGATTTAAGACTAAAGAAGATGAGACATGCTATTTAGTTATAGGCTGAATGCAAGTTTTAGCATTGGAATATTTTGACGTTAATCTGACGCGTACATGTAGGAAAAACAAAAGAAGCAAAATGATCATATTTTCACATATCTTCACATAACAAACACAAGTAACATAATATGATAAGAAATCTCCAACATATTTATATAATATTATCGAATTAAATTAAATATAAGTGGATCAAACTCTTTAAAGTTCACAACACAAGAAACTCCAAATTCACATAAACAGAATTGAAAAAAACTTAAAGTCAGCCCCTTTGTTGGGGGAACATCATCAAACAAAAAAATTCCAATCTTCCTCATCATCATCATCATGCTCCTGATCCTCATCCTCCTCGATAACAATCATATGTCGCTTGCCCCTACGATCAAAAGTCTCCATCAGTTGTGGTAGACTATATGCAACCATCTACCGGTCTTCACACAGTTGTCGGTTTTCTTCATTAATTATCATGACCTGCCTGGAAAGCTCTTCCAGCTAAGCCTGTAACGAGTTAGGGCCACCCACAGCTGCATGGGAATGCTTGGCCTCAAATGCTATCTCCTTTGCTTTAAGGCATACACTCTCCTCTTCTTCTTCCTCGTTGTCTGCCTCTACAACTCAAACTCGGATTGAGCAGTGATAGACTTACTACCACTGCTTCTGGTGGATAGTGAGGTCTGGCAAGCCACATCTCTGCCTCTCCCAGAGTTATTTTTGATGGTCTTCGTGATCTGCATCACAGACGACCTAGAAAGGTTGAACCTGCAATTGAAACATTGGGTACATTATAAAATGGAATAAAAATTTAAATTACTTTGGTGAAAAAAAAAAATAAGTTGACTTACAAGTCACTCTCCAACACCACATAGGCTTTATCGGCGGTCTCAGCCATCTCAAGTGCTAAAGTACGTTTTCCTACAAGACTTGTAGCTCATCTATAAGAGACTATAAGTCCACACAGGTTTCCCACAAGACTTGGGTTATGTAGGTCTGGTATGATTAACGTTAGAACTAAAAACAACACACTTATACACATATCAAGGGGCAAATTATATGGTGTGATAATGACCGTTCAACTTGAATAAGGTGTGAAACCATATGTACATAAGTCAAGCCCAGCATTGTGTGGTTCTACTGAAAAATCCAGATAACTACGATCAAAGTATTTTTAAGCTTCTCCAGCTAAAGGATGAGACATTGTATTAGCATTAACAGATTCGGTTTTATGCCATGTCATTTGGGGAGTTGTGCGCATAGAAACAAACAGTGTTGGAGTCCTGGAATGAGAGGAAAATAAAAGAAAAGTTTGTAAGAAATATTCTTCAAATGTTTACTTTTTCTCCCCCTTGGTTTGAACCCATCATCATTGCAAAATCTACATTTCGTCTTGTGTGCATCTTCTCTGTAAGATAACATGCGGCCGCTGACACATCAATTTATCTTTTTAAATAGTAGCCCCAACTTCGCCCTAACTTTTTAGTTCTGTACAAATCTTTCGGAACTAAATTATTTGCAGGGTTCACCTCTTTTAATAATGTTGTTACTTGATTAAAGCATTCCATGCGCATGTTGAAATCAGTTTTGATACTCAATATTCTCATGGCGATAGTTAACTCTGTGTGTAAAGTGCATCCTTCTCACAATGGTTGTTGTGTAGCATTTAATAATTCATAGAATTGTTATGCTTCACTATTTGGTTTTTTATCATTATCAAGCACACTCACAACAAAATGAGCCCTGCTTGGATCATCAGTAATTTTCTCATACATGTCAGAATCGTGAATAATTGAAAGGGCATAACTCGATGAGGCTCCAGCATAGCCGTACTGAACATCTGGTTCAAATTCACCATTTGAAATCTAATACCAATAATCGAGTTTAAATCTCATACGGGTGCAAGTACACTTGATTCTTGTGCTTTGCAGAGGGGTATCAGAATCTACCTTTTGAAAGGTAAATGAGGAGTTGCGATGCTGCATGCACGAACTCTTCAACACCAGACATAAAGTCGACAGTTATTATTATTATTATTTTTTGGATAAAATCTGTTATACATCAACGATCTAACATTTCAAATATTCATCCGTATCATAGATGTAGCTCTATATATAAGTACAACGTCATTGTGTCATACTAAGTGACATGTTTTTTTTTATTTAAATTCTAGCCACATTTCACGCTTACATGAAACTTTAGGCTATAATCTGCACATCCTACCTGACACCATAGGCCACCTACACCATTCACGAAACCCAAAGTCTACAAATCCAGAGAATCAACCAATTAACCCATTAACACTCAAACTAAACCATCTATGCACTAACTAATTAAATTACCAAACCATTAGTTTACCCTTAACCAAAGAAGAATCGACACAAGCTTAACTCTATCCTAAACTAACATAGAACAAATTTCTTATGTATTTACATATCACACACCTAAATTTTCATAAATTCACCTTGCACAATGTTCTTATGTATTTACATATCACACACCTAAATTTTCATATTTACATATAGCACAAATTTCTTACGTATTTATATATTTTACACCTAAATTTTCATATTTACTACTTACAAAGCACATATTTACATGCATAACACTAATCATATATGTATTTACATATCACACACCTAAATTTTCATATTTACATACATAACACAAATTTCTTATGCATTTACTTATCTCACACTTAAATTTTTATATTTACATATTTACAAATGGTTTGGTAATATTCAGACAAGAAGAAATGTGAAATGGAGGTTGCAGTTCACGGTAGCATAATTTTTGGGTTTTTGTGTCCGCATTCGCGCCTGCTAATGACGAAGCTAATAAGTAATTTTAGTGTCGACATATGCAGACGCTAATCTGACACTATAATGTCAAATTGGTTTCCTCCACTTAGCGCGATTTCTTAGTGTCGAATCTTTTGAGAGCGAGAAACAATCACATATTGGTTGCTAATTTTACATCAGAATTAATTCCGACGCTAATCCACAGTATTCCAGTAATGATGTGCACTATTTTGTCAATTGTTCTATTTTTTCTTTCTCACGCTATATTCTCTTAATGCGTGACTCACGAAAAAATTCAGATTCAACATAATGAAAAAAAAAAAATTATTATTTATTTATATCAAACATATCTGTAACCTTCATTATCATCAGACTTTAGTGAGGGTATCATCAAGTAATTTTTTTAATAAAAGGTCAATATCCCCTAGTAAAATTCATCACACTCAAGCAGTCTGTTTTTCAATTACCTAGTCAGGTTATAATGGAAAAATATAAAATGAGGGTATCACGAATAAAATTTAATTATAATGAATTTTAAAAATGTTGAAATTATTTAAAAATTAAGGCTATATCCAAAAGTAGTTGAGAATTTCAAATATATTGATCAAATTTTAATAAAAAAAATTCTGATCTAAAATTTCCCCAGCCTTGGCTCAATTGGGGTTTCAAATTTAGCTCAAAGACGATTGATTAATTGCTTGAAAATTGATTTGAATTTTAGCTAATTTTGAGACAAAATTTTGAATTAAATTTCTTTCAAACTAATTTTTAACCGATCTCAATTAAATTCTAAGGCGGTTTTTGCTGGAGTAGATGATTTAAGTTAATAAGATTTATCAAATCCACAGGTTTTGCGGCTTAAATCTGCGTAATCCGTCTTCTAAATTCACGTAATCCGCCTCCTACTTGGAGAAAAAATAGACAAAACGGGAGAGAATTGGATTTGATTTTTTTTTTTTTTTTTGTGTGTGCTAGATTTAGATTAAATCTAATGTGAAATTCTATTAAAAACGTGCTACCAAAGACTCCCTAAATCTGATGGTAACAGCCTGACTCAACTGACTTGTGTCTTCCACCTCCACCCAGATTAATCTCTAGGGGCATCTACCCAAACTTCACTGTAGAAATAGTTGGCCTCTCGCCCTCTGCTCTCCGAACAATAACAGTAGTTTTGGCCTCCACAATCCAAAAGCAGAGCATATTTAGATCCCCCATAAAGCAAATCCTTCATCCCCCAACTCCCTCTCTCTGTCTCTCCCACCTTTTTATGCCCATGCGCTGTTTCCTCAGCATCTTAGATCCTTTTAAAGCCAAACCACTTTCCTCCCCTGTACCCCTCTCTTCTAGAATGATAGCCTCCCCGTAACCCCTCCCCTCCCTTCCTCTCCATGGATCAATACTCCGGCAACTCCACCACCACCATCCCCTCCTACTCCTCTTCCTCCCCCCCTCCCTTC
>NEWO01000108.1:903593-920600 GCA_003013225.1 Phalaenopsis aphrodite | reverse complement strand
GGTAGGTGACATTACAAAAGTTCCCTTTTACCTTAGTTCAATAATTGGGGGTCAAAATAACATGAAAGATTTTAGTACTCACATGAAACCATAAGTAGATATTTCTCTATTGGTTTAAATGCATTTGTTAGTATGTTTTCCATAGTTATCAAGCTGGAAAACCTAACTTTCAAAATATTCCTACAGAAATATCTTGCGATCATATATATATGTCATACTTCAAGGTATATGAAGTTTTTTTTTTATTTCATCAAAAGTTAGTAAATCTTCAAATTTCAAATTACTATTATTTTTTTATATAGGACTTTATTGGTATCATTGATGACACACATGTTCATGCAAGTGTGTTAAATGCTGAAAAAGTCACACATATTAGACGTTGTGGTTTACCTACACCGAATGTAATGACATTAAGTGACTTCAATATGTGTTTTACTTTTATTATGACTAGTTGAAAATGTAGTGCTTATAATAGTAGAATTTTCAAATTTGCAACACAATCCCGTATGCATAACTTCCCTCTGCCACCCCGAAGTTGGATAACTCTTCCTTAAACTTTATGTTAAGGTTTAACATAGTCACTCATATTTGATTGTCGTAATAGGAAAGTACTATGTAGTGGATGTCAGATATCCACAGCAACGGGGTTTTTTAAAACCATTTTCCAAGACAAGTTATCACATTAGAGAGTTTGAAAGAGCTAGCCAAGTAGTACTGGGACGAAAAGAAATGTTTAAAAAGTGTCATTCGTCACTGTGGGGTGTGATTGAGAGAGTTTTCAGAGTTTAGAAGAAAAAATGGGTTATTCTAAAAGACATGCCAATATATATGTTTGGGAAACAAGTTAGAATTATCGTCACAACAATGACACTTCATAATTGCACAAGGCGCCATCCTTCACATTTCGACATTGACTTTGCAAGTGTAGATGATAATGAATCAGAGCCTTCAGAGGCATATGAATATCATTTGGGTGAATCATTTATGAAACTGATGATGAGATCATCAATACCAACATTGTTGTTGGAGAAGGTGTAGATGAAATGGTTGAGTTGCGAGAACATATAACCGATGCTTTAGTTAAACTTGATTTAATATTGTATGAATAGGGTGAGTAAAAAAACAAACAAGTTGAATGAGAAGTCGGTGACATGCATCTGTGTGCTTTTGGTGTTAGATTTATCCCATTTGTAGTTCTATTATTTTTTTAATAACACCCTTCCTTAACTTATGAAATGGTATGTGAGCAAAACTAAGCTTTGTTTGTTATGTTCGTTTTGGACACTATTTGGATAGCATGTGGACACTATTTGGATAGCATGTGGAAGCACTGTGTGCAGCATTGTATTTTTGTATGAAAAGTGAAGAATTTTAATCACTTTTCCTGTCCTTTGATTTTCTGAATACCTATTATGTTTTTGAGAGGATTTGATGCTATGTTCTTGCTTAAAATTTGGTTTTCAGTTGTTTAGATTTGATGCTATGTTCTTGTTGTTTGATTTGTTTAGCTTCAAATAACTTTCAGAAATCATTTCGATTTCAGTTGTCTAGGTTGAAAGACTGCAGTGCACAAATAATTATCACCCAATATACAAGTAAATTATTGCGATGCACAAAATTATCATTACTCATTTTCTATTGTCTATTCTCTTCTGTGTTGGCTCTTACTTAGATGTATGTTATGTGTTGGTTATTCATTTCAAATGTGAAGCCTTATGCTATGTCTAGCCTTATGCTATGTTCTTATTTGCTGTCGTGGAATAAATGGCTCATTTCATATCTTTGACACTTTTTTATGAATTAAATTTTTGTACGTTGCTTATTACAAATCTTTGAAATTTATGCAAATGAAACATGCATGGATCATTAGATTCTAATGGTTTGTTTTTATAGATTGCTGGTTGGTTTTTATAGCTTGCTGGTATGATAAAAATTGCAGCACAATTTTGACATTGAACCTGTTTTATGATTTTCTGATAATTATAGCCTTAGAAAAATGTTAAATGTGTCAAATGGGGCCTTGTTTCGAGCATCAGTCAGCCTAGTCGGATAGGCCTGCCTTTAATTGTAAAGGTGGAATCATCAACTGTTTTTATTTGTCCTCTGGCCACAAGAATTATTATCATGCAAACTATGCTCTTTCAGCTTTTGTTCATGCAAGGGAATTTGGTGATACAAACTTATGCAAGGGAACTCGGTTTGGCATATTTTAACAGTGGCAAAACAACCTTACTTTTATTTATGTTTCCTGCGGGGATGATGTGGCTTCTTAAGATGATCTAAAGATTTTTAGGTAACTAGTGCTGCCATTATTACTAAGGAGATTTGTAAAAATGTGTGGAAGACTTGTGAACATTTTTTTGAATGGGAGCCTGAATTTTGCTCTATATGATTCATTTCTTGCACGATGATGACATTATTGGTTTGTTCTGTTGAATTCGCTCGCAATTCTATCTTAGTTTAGATCTTAATTTTAATCAAACTAGGAGCAAACATTCATAATTTATATATGAAACACATCTATGGCTAAGCTCTTGTGATCTTATTACCGTGACATATCTTCTTTATTATTTTACATTGCTATTTTTTATTTGTGTTTTGAAGCTTATTCGATGGTTTACTTGTGGATTTATCGAGCAGCTATGCCCTTCTGGAACCTTACATACATACTACACAATTCTTATGTATTTTCATATCTAACACCAAAGCATTCGGATAGGGAGGCTACCTGCTATGACAAGTTCTGGTTATTGAGCTTCTATAGCATGCCCAGGCTTATGTTTCACGATTCACAAGGAAGATTTCCATGCATGCCACTCAATTCCTTTGATTTACATATTTAACACCAAGATTTTTAAAATAATAATAATAATAATAATAATATCTAACACCTAAATTTCAATTTTCATACACACAATTTCACCATGCATTAAAGGTTGTATTTTACCTTTTAAAACTTAAAAATGGTGATATCTTTTATCTGATGTGAAAGATTTTAAAGTATAACTGTAAAATGTAATTTGTGCTAGATATGCAAATGTATAAGAATTGAGTGGTATATATATATATAAGTTAAAATTTAGATGTAAGATATATAAATGCATAAGAATTGGGTGGCATATATGTAAATGCCCCTTCAAATATTCACTTGTTGAGCCATCAATAGCCTGCAGATTTTCTTCCACACCAACGACCAAATATGCAATATAAAAGGCTATATAAGTAAGGTTGGAGCATTCGAGGGGCCACCTTGTCTCACATGCATCATAATGTTTGCTTCCAAATTTTATCCTCAACGATCTCCCACTTACCTTTGCTTACTATCATAAGCTCATTAGAGAGACATGAAGGACATATCTTGCACCACGCTGGGTGCCCTTTTATCTCTCGATGAGCAAAATAAATTTCATATGTACAACATATCGGAGCCTTCGAGGGTATTTGGTAGCATATTTTTAATAGAATTTAGCTATGGATTTAAGTTAAATCCAACCAAATACAAAAAAAAAATAAAAAAAAAATAATTCAAGGCTCGATTAAATCGAATTTATTCTCGTTCTGCCTGCGAATGGTTGACATATTTAAAGGATTTATGATTTTGTTGCTATTGATCTCCATTTCTATCATGAGTTCGTCAAATTTACTAGATTTAATAAATTCTATTACTGTAAATCCCGCGTTGTGGCCAAACACCGCCTTCTTGTGATTTTACATATTAATTTTCTTTTCAATGGTATTTGAAATATACATCATTTTATCTAGAGTGTTTGATATACATCATTTTGTATTTGGGGTTCATCGTGTAATTTATATTGTTTTTTTAGATAAAAGTTTTATGTAAAATTATTCTAATATAATTATATCAAACTTTAAAGCTCTTTTTTTAATGTGGATGATATAACTAATTTATTGCACATTCATGATGATAAGGAATGTGATACAAATAAATGAGAACAAATATGATTGTAAGAAGTCATAGGAGAGTGGGTGTACACAAAAATTTTGCAAGTATGAATCTCGAGGCGATCTAACAGTTGAAGGGAAAAACTCTGAATATCTAGAAGGTCCACCAAAAGACAGATCAACAAATCCCATGTCTAATCATATATAGTAAACCCGAGACTGCCCGAGTCACCAGGGCAGTTGAGGTGTTGTCAACCCGAGCGACTCATTAAACGACAGGTAACGAATCTTCGAGGCCCGCCACTGCAGCAAAATCAGGCCAAAGGAAAGGCTAGCCCCCTTTAATGTTATACCGTGACATATAGTCATCTCCCTAAAATGCCACCAAAAGAATACAATGCTCGGTCATAACACCAGGATTATCTTGTCTAAGATAAGGTTGTTTGTTGGATTTCTGTGATTTACTCTCTGCCCGATAGTCTAGGTCTACTCTATCAATAGAAACTTGTTGGTGGAGATTGAGTGTTTACTGGATTATTATCATCGATCGATCGGACACATCTGGTCTGATCAGTCCTACTGACCCACAATCACCAACCCAACCAACAACATTACGCTTGACAACAAAGACAAGCATAGTAGACCGTCATGATTGCCGAAGCTTTACTCAGTCTAGTCATCTAAGCTGGTCGAGCCAAAGAACAATATGGTTATTAGCCCACAAGAGTAAAATACTTAGAATAACCTATAAGATATCTTTTGTTAGAGTGCTTTGGAAGAACCAGTCAGAATGTGAAGCAACCTAGGAAATTGAAAAAAGAGAGGATCGCAAAGTACCCGTAGTTGTTCCATAACTGAGGTATGAATTTGGGGACCAAATTTTTTAAGAAAGGCAATATGTAAGAAGCAAATTCTTTTCTTAACTTTTTTTTTTCCATTACGATATTTTTTCTTCCTTTCCTTTTTCCTCTACTTGTGATCTTTCCTTTTATTGTTGTGGATTTCCTGAATTGTAACTTTTCTTTTCTCTTTGTTGCCTCTTCTTGTTGCCACTTCTTATCGTCTTCCAGTTTTGACGAGCATCAACGCTCTATAAGAGTAGAGGTAAGGCTACAGGCGAACTCATCCCGTTCCCTCTCTCTCGATTTTCCTCCTCCCCGATCTCCTTGTTTCGTCTCTCCTTGTTTCGCTCTAAACCATTGCCTTTGATACGATATATTCACTTTGGAGCTAGAAGGGAAGGTAGCGGTGGAATTTTCTATTTTATTTGCAATGCAAATCATTCTTTAAAAAATATAAAACAAGTTCAAAACATTTCCTCATGCCCTCCGTTGCAGGTGTGTACCGTCTTCCAAACCCGGGGTATGACATCTATCACTTCTCATGAGTTCTTCCAATTTTAACTCGTAGTAACCATCTAAAATACCAAAAAAGTTCATCATAATCTTATTTTGGGGTGCCACTTCATAACACTTTAATTCATCACATGCCTCTATACTACAAAACTTTGAATAATAAAATTCAAAATGCTTATAAAATGCATAACAATGTATTTTTTGAATGCATATGAAGAAATTCACATAATGGAGTTTTTTTTTTTGTAATTAAAAACATTTGCACTAATAAGAGTTTTATAAATACATATTTAACATTTCCAATCGCATTTTATAAAAAAATAACAAACTAATTTATTTCATATTTCTGAATTTTATGCATTCAATCTAATTATATAATGTCCTTTTAATATTTTAATGAGTTTAAATTACTACTCATTTTAATGCATGTTCACTAGACTTTTGCTAATCACTTGAGTGATATTATTCAATGATATATGATATAATCAATGAATAAAAATATTTTATTTCAAATATTCTTACAAAACATAAATATTCTATAAAATAAAAAATTCTTCAATAACAATATGCTGATAAAAATTATATAAATATAAATTTTAAAATTATTAAATTTAATTTAAAATATAAATAATATACAAGAAATCAATAATTTTAATATTTTATTACTTTCAAAAAAATTCAATGAATTTGTAATTTATTTTAAATTTGAATTTTTGATGACGAGTTCAAGACTACAAGTAGAAAATATTGAAACTCGAGGAACTGCCCCCAATTTTTTTTTCTCATTTTGGAATTGGTCTTCTTCCTTCTGTTCTTGTCCATAACAGCGCGGTGGCAGCTATCGTCGTCGTCGTTCTCGTCGGCGAAGAGGGTTGTGTCAACGATGGGTGCGGAGAGGTGCACGCTCGTGCTAGTGAATCTGGCCGGAATCATGGAACGCGCCGACGAGGCTCTGCTTCCGGCCGTGTACAAGGAGGTCGGGGAGGCGCTTGACTTGACACCTTCGGGACTTGGTATTCTCACGCTTTTGCGATCTTTTGTGCAGTCGGCCTGCTATCCGCTTGCTATGTATATGGCTGTGAGGCACAACCGGACACATGTGATCGCCATTGGTGCGTTCCTCTGGGCGGCGGCCACATTCCTTGTGGCATTTTCCTCCACTTATACGGAGGTATTGATTTCATCTTCTATGGATCTAAATTTGTTCGGTTTCATGAATTAACTGTTCGATATTATATTGAGTTGTGAAGATAGCGGGGAATAGATTTGGTTTTGAGGTATTATAACGGGTTTTAGTTTTCTCTTAGGGTTTGATTATGCGCATTTCGATTCTTCTTCAAAGGGGGTATCGTAAGTGAATGGAAATTTACACACATACTGCACAATTCTTATATAGTTAACGTTTGCGGCATTGAAGAGGTTTTTTCAATGCCAAAGTTTTTTGCTTGCATTCGTTTTCTTAGGTTAGTGATAGAATGTGATTCATCTCTGGATTTAGTTATTTAGATTGATTTTGAGTTGATTTTCTTCATGTTCCTGCGAGCATGATTCGGGGCATTAGATTAGAAGAATAGTGTGGTGAATGGATTTGGATATAGTTTGTTTAAGAGTCGTAGGAACAGGATCTGATTCTCATGGATTAATTGTAACTTGAATTGGTTTTGTGTTTTGCATTATACATTTTTTCCCCTTTCTTTGTTTGCCTTTCTCCAGCACGGATAAATCAGGGTTTGGCCTTGTGCAAGAAGACTCGATGCCGTTAAGATTTTAACAGTACTTTAGTTTGGATAAACACATGGTTTAAAATAGACAATTTTATGATAAGCACATTTTTTTCTTTTCTTTTATCTTTTTTTTGGGCGGTTGCTGATTTTAATGAGCTCCTTTAACTCCTATAAATATGAAAATAAAGGGCTGGACCTATTATTAGGCGAGTGCTTTTGGCCGGTGCACAGTTCGTAAGCCAGTGCATTTGGCTTGCATTAATTGTGGTCGGTATCTGAATTAGATGGAAAGAGAGAATTTAAAAAAATTTCTGGGGAGAAAGATAAAAATAAGACAAAGTTAGTGTTTTTCTGAATGGTGTCCACCTTGACGTGTTTGAAGCACTATGGTGATAGAAGTATTCTGACAATTTTATAGACATGCAAGAAGATATTCTTTGGCGAGCATCACGTGAAAATTGTTTGGTTTTAATCGTTTCTTTTGTTTGTGTGTGTGTGTGTGTGTGTGTTTTCTTTCTTTTTGTTTGCTCGAGATATTTGTAATTTCTCTTTACATGAGGGCAGGTAGTTTTGGCATGGTGAAGCTGAAGATGTATAATGTGAAATTTGATTGGAGTTTTACATGTTTAAGTGCTTCAATTCAGCCAGAGTCCTAATGATTAGGAGTTTTTGATGTTCTTAAACTTTGCAAGCCTGCTGTTGTTTGTCATGGAAATAAAAGGGGTTAGTGAAAACATTGAGTGAATTTACTTGTATTGCATTATAATCTGTGTTAGAGCATTATGATTTGAGGAAGCAGATGAATGCTAGCCTTTTCATGGTAGGTCATGTTGAGGAGCATAATACAACACAAATTTAGGAGGAGGGGGTGGGGCGTGGGGGGAGGTGTGGGTGATTATAGATGATCAAGTGGATCAACTTATATTGTAGAATCTATGTCATATTGTCACGTTATATTATTTCATCATTCAAAGTGTTAGACAACTAATTTGGGGTACAAATATTCAATGAACAATATACTTTCACTGTCCATGTGTCCACTTCGGTACATAGCTAAATTGTTTCAAAAGTTGCTTGCTAGTGTTAAGTTTAGGCGTCATGTAGGCTTATTGAAGTCGTGTAATATATGGCTTTTTAGAGTTTTGTGAGCCTGAAGAGCTTGGTTTGGGGAGGTGTCATATAGAAGATCCAGATTATTGCCAACTTATTGAGTCAGTACAGAGATTTTTTTGGATTTTGACTTGGTAATTTTATTAGGATGAACAAAATATTTCAAATAATCAATTTATGGATAATTACAATTTATATTTTGTTTTTTAAAAGTTTGATACAAACTTTGCTATTTTTGTATAGATACAAATAAAAATTGAAATATGATTTTGATTTGAAATAAATTTTTTTAATTCATTAAATAGGAGAGCGAAGGGTGAGACTTATTATCAGGGTGAGTGCTCTTAGCTCTTATCAATGGCTTTGTGATGATGAATACATTCGATGTGCAAGAGAATTTGCTAGCGACAAGGATTTTGTAAGGCAAGCAAATGAAAGAAAGACAACCATATTAATTAGAAAAAGACGAGGGAGAGAAAAAGAGAATTTTATTTTTTTTGTTTGACCATGGAATACCATCTTGATGTGTTGCAAGGATTATGGTTTTAAAAATATTATGAAAATTCCAAAGACATGCCACAGATACCCTTTTGGGGGGCATTTCCTTGAAAATCTTATTGTATTAGTTAATCTTCTTTATGATTTTTCTGCATTCCAAAGATTATGGTTTGATTCATGCATTTAGTTCACTATGGCTTGCATATTGTCTTCACAGCAAGTTTTATTTCCAGATTGCATTCTCAAGAGCCTTGAATGGCATTGGGCTAGCTTTGGTGACACCAGCAATTCAGTCTCTTGTTGCAGACTCCACTGATGACAATAATCGCGGTTCAGCTTTTGGCTGGTTGCAATTAGCTTCTAATATAGGTTCTATACTTGGAGGTTTCATTTCACTCCTACTAGCATCAACTAAATTCATGGGAATTGATGGCTGGAGAATTTCTTTTCATCTTGTTGGAATCATAAGTGTAATTGTTGGAATACTAGTCTATCTTTTCGCTGTTGATCCCCATTTTTCTAACAGTGCAAGCCCACCTGATCTCCCTCGCTCATCCCATTCTATAGCTGCTGAAGTGAAAAATCTATTTAAGGAAGTGAAATATGTCGTTAAAATTCCATCGTTTCAGATCATTGTAGCTCAGGGAATCACTGGAAACTTCCCATGGTCTGCCTTGGCATTTGCACCAATGTGGCTGGAGCTTATTGGTTTTTCTCATGGCGTGACTGCAATTCTTATGGGTATGTTCGTCTTTTCAAACTCACTTGGAGGATTAATTGGAGGGAACCTGGGGGATTTTCTTGCAATTCGATTACCCAACTCTGGAAGGATAGTCTTGTCACAGATAAGCTCTGGTTCCGCTATTCCGCTTGGAGCTTTGTTGTTGCTGGGATTGCCTTACGAGCCTTCCTCAGGAGTGGCACATGCTATCGTCCTTTTCACAATGGGATTGAGCATGTCGTGGAATGCTGCTGCTACGAACAAGTATGTTATGTTTCATAGATTTTGCATCTATAATGACCATTTCATTCTATTGAAATAAAATTGCAGCAGTTGAGGATTCATGAGATAAATGCTAACATTGAATTTCTTACTAAATAAATATATTGGGACTGCTCAAGGCAACCATTATTACAAACAAATGCTTTACAAAGGCCCTTGTGTTCCTTTTTTTTTTTTTTGTTAGTATCCTAATCTGAGAAGAAGCACTTAGATTTAGTTGTTCCTTACTAAAGCTGTTTTTTTCCCTTTGGCTCCTCTGGTGAAAATTTGAGATTGATATGTAGTCAATCATTTCCCTGGCGAAATATCATTGAAATAAATTCTAATTTGATATTTACTAGTGGCTAGAGAAGAATCACGTGCCTTCCATGGCCCCACCAATTGGGGTATGCTTGGATGTCACAATTTAGCCTTAATATGGTGAGAGGTAGATATAAGTTAGCTAAGATGTCATTTGCAAGTGATACTCAACAAACTAACCAGATTCTAAAAAATGGTCAATGCTTGAGGTGTAGTGTTTATGAACTTAGACAAAGATTTAACTATTTAAGAGTTTAGGGTTGAACTCAAGGTTTATGGTTTTGGGTTTTATAGGATTTATATTTATATGGTTCTAAAGAAACCTTTAAATTATCAAAATAAAAAAAGTAGAAGTCTTATATACTTAGGATTTATTAAATGAAAATTAAGCTAAACTAACTTTGTAGAAGCTAATAAAATTTAACTTTTTGGCTCACATGAGTTAGTTGTTTCGTTGTTACGAAACACCTAAATTTTAAGTTGAAGCTTCTTTATGAATAAAATATGATACAATAAATATCTAAACAAATTAGAAATAAAGTTGCTAAGATTTACATGGTTCAAAACGAAATTTTGGTCCATAAGAGAGGAGGATCTGATTTACTATTTAATAAGCCCAGAATAACATACAATCCAAGACACTCACCTAGCCTTTTCCTTATCTTAGTATATCTTTGCTCAACAAAGAAGCCCGAAAGAAAGCTTCACGAATATTTCTACCTCACAATAAGATGATGACCTTGATACGCACCAAGTGCTGCGAAGCACGAGCGGCTCATGCAAATATACGTGATGTATCAGTAGTACCGGGTTGGAGTCCGGATGTCAATCCTACAGTCGAGATGAATTTTAATTGGAAAAATTCTAGCCTACTACTACCATCAATTCAAACCTAAAGGGTTTGATTTGCAAATTCTAAAATTAACTATCCTAAATTTAAAAAGTAGTCCTATCCAACCAAGCCAAAAGAAGTTCAAGTTCTAAGATTAACTATCCTAAATTTTAAAAGTAGTCCTATCCAACCAAGCCAAAAGAAGTTTAAAAAAAATTCAAGTTTCAAGAAATTTGCCCCTTAAATTGATCAAGTGGAAAATATAATTGAACTAGTGATTAAAAATTAGTGTCAAATAGAAGTTTGTCTATTCCTTATCCGCTTCCGGTGGTCTAAGAAAAATTGACTATCAAGAGTTTAATTCCCTAAAACATTGAATAGACGTTTTGATCTTCCTAAATCTCTGCCTTCTTCACATGCAAACTTCTTAAAAAGCTTCTTTTGACTTCTCCTTCTATTCCTCTCTCAAGACTTACATAAAAATAGTGAAAAACCCCTCTTTATATAGTCTTCAAAAGTTTTATACTTCTTCTGAACAAAACTAATCAAGTGCCAAATTTCACTTATGGCGCCTAAGTACCACTCACTTGGACGATTTTCACTATGGTTCTGGTGTCAAAGCATCACTATCGCGTCGCCTAGGCGCCAGTGTGTAGCGCCTTGGTGCTGCATAGGCATCGCCTACATTCTGCTCTTTTAGGAATCTGGACAAGTTATGACCTGTTTGGGGACCTAAGTGCCACTGACCCGTCGCTTGTGCACTGCATGCTTGATGCATAAGCTCTCCTAGCCTGGCGCCACCTTTCCATGCTCTCTGAATTTTGTTTTCTTGGACAGATACTGGCACCTAGGTGCCACTGGCCCGACGCCTAGGCACCAAACCACAATTTTCTCTGTTTTGACCTTTTTGAGTTCTATTCAATCATGTTTTCACTGCAACCCACAAAACAACACAAAACCCTTCATCAGAGTGTAATATTTTCATATGAAATGCAAACTTTTACAAACATTTTATACAAAATTTAAGAAAATGTCATAGCCCTCCTGAATTTTTTGAAGAAACCGAATATTCCTTTCCTCTTTCTAGCCATTAAATACTTTCAAGAGATTATTTCATGGGACATCTATTCTACTACATGCACTATGAAACCTTAGCAATACAGGGTATGTCTCATACACCAAATCCTACAAGAACCTTTTTAACAGAGAGGGAATATAAATTGAAGATTAAAGATCACAAAAACTAAGGGAGTCCATCTTTATGCATACGAACCAAAAGAATAAAACATGTGAACCAAGGAGCTTTCAATATTTTGATATGCCTCGACATCAAAATCAGTGAACAAACCACAAAAAAATCACAATAGATGGATGGAATGACACAAATAAGGGCTGCTTTTACAACAATCAAAGGAAATACAAGCAAGTTACAAAAGATGATTTACTTTTGAGAGGTTGATCAGTTCTCCCACACCCTAGACGTCGCTAGGAACAACACCAAAAGAAGAGAACACAACAACCACAAAACTAATGCATAAAAAAGAACATATCTTAGGTTTCTCCTCTTAATAGAATCCTCACATAGCATTTGAAAATTTTCTTTATAAACTCCCCTTCAAACTCCCCTCAATTTCTCCTCCTTGAATATGTGATTATGGCTTGAGTTGACCCCATCCCCTCCTTTCCTTCCCCTTCACCACGCTCGAATCCCTCCCCTTCTTCTCGTGACACAAGCCGACCCGCCTATGGGCTTGCAGGATTGCAATCGGTCGGTCCTTCTTGGACCAGCTCCCGCCTATATTACTCGCTTCCCAAAAAAGTACTTTGCACTCATGGTGGAAAGAGGGAAACTGCTTGCGGATCACCTCGTAAGGCCTCCATGTCACTTCATAGTCTGACAGTCTTTTCCACTTAACGAATACCTCCTTCAATCCCCTTACTCCTCGGCGCACTTCTTCGACTAATGATTCCAGAATCACCTAGAAATTTTTTGTCAGCCTTGGCGGTGGTGTAGATGAGGGTGTGTGATCTCCAATCGCTCGTCTCAGCTGTGATATATGGAAGACCAGGTGTAGCGCGGATGATGGTGGTATTTTTAAACGGTAGGTCACTGTTCTGATTTGTGTCATCACCTCATAAGACCCGTAGTATCTTGATGAAAGTTTCTAGCTTTTCCTCCTGGCCATTGTCTTCTGTCGGTAGGGTCTCAACTTCAAGTAGACCATGTCCCCCGGTTCAAATTGCGCCTCTCTTGTGTCCATTCGCTTTCCTCTTCATGATTTGTTGAGTTCTCAGAAGATTTCCCTTGTCTCTCTCTTCCGAGTATTGATCAACGTTGGATACTGGTGTAGTGCTATGCCCATAATGTATCAAGTGAGGTAGATCCTGCCCATTGAAAGGGGTTGTCTGTGCGGCGGTGTAGTACGAAGTATTATACCAATACTTTGCCCATGCAATTCACTTATCCCATTACTTGGGTGTATCAAATACAAAACAACGAAGGTTTGTCTCCACACTCTTGTTGACTACCTTCGTTTGCCCATTGGTCTGGGGATGATATGCGGTGCTTCTTTTAAGGTCTGTCCCCTTGCAATCTAAATAGTTCTTTCCTGAAGTGGCCGAGGAACCCCTTGTCTCTATCCGATACAATTGATTTCGGCACCCCGTGCAAACGGACTACTTCCAGGATAAACACTATTGCAACTAAGGCCTCAGTGTAAGGGGAATAAATATGCATACTTAAGCGATCTACGACCACTATAATCACCGTGAACCATTCTGACTGTGGCTACCCTTCGATAAAATCCACTGTCACTTTTTCCCAAACATTTTTCAGTCCTCTGTTGTTGTCATCAAGTAATTGTGGCGCTGTCACACATCACATTATGTCACCAAGTTCTCCATGTCTCTGTGTATCCCCACCCAATAAAGCTCTGCTACCAGACAACTGTAGGACTTCTACACCCATGAATGACCCCCGATCACACTACCATGAAACTCTTATAATAATCTGGGAATGAATCGCTCCTCACGAAACAACTGCTGTCCCTTCAAATCATATCTCGTATGACTATTCCAATCCTGCAGTAATTCAGTCTTTATTCCTCAGCTCCTCATTCTTTTCGCTCTCCTGCCTTAAGGCCTCCTAATCTCAGACCAGGGGTACCAATAGGGTCGTTAATTGGAGTTCCTCCACCTTTCTCAGCAACACGACATCTATCCTATTCTCAAATCCTGGCGGGTACTGAATCTCAAAATCATACCCCAGTAGCTTGGATAGCCATCTTTGATGCTCTTCAGTCACCATCCGTTGCTCCATAAGATAATTTAAACTTTTCTGATCTGTCCTAACCAAGAAATGTCATCCCAACAGAGAAAGCTTCTACTTCTGAATGGCCAAGACAATTGTCATCAATTTACGCTCATATATTGAACTTAGCCTCACTTTGACCGTAAGAACTTGGCTAAAGTGGGAAATTGGCTGTTGATCCTGCTCGAGCACTACTTCCAATCCGTACCCTGATACATTTGTGTCCCCCATAAGTGATTTACTGAAATCTGGAAATGCTAATACCGGTACGCTAATCATAATCCTCTTTAATTGTTCAAAGGTTTGTGTTGTTGCTTTACCCCGTTTGACGTTATTTTTCTTCAACTGCTCTGTCAGTGGTCGTACTATCGTGACATATCTTCTCACGAACTTCCTGTAGTAACCGGTGAGACCCAGGAATCATCTCAGCTCCTTCAAATCAACTATAGCCTCAATCTTGGACCGATCCACTAATACACCTGTTTTGGTCATCACATTTCTTAGGTACTCCATCTGCAACTGTGCAAAAGAACATTTCTTCAAGTTGGCATACAACTGGTGTTCTCTAAATAGCTTCAAAACTGTTCTCTGGTGTCCCACGTGCTCTATCTCAATACGATTATGGATTTGAATATGATCAAGGAAAGTTAGGACAAATTTTCGAAGATAAGGTTGAAAAACCCTATTCATGAGGGAATTAAAATGTCGTCGGAGTGTTAGTGAGGTCAAACGACATCACTAAGAACTTATAATGTCCTTTATGTGTCCTGAATGTTGTCTTGTGCACATCCACCGAATTCATCATTATCTAATGGTACCCTGTCTTCAGATCATTTTTTGAGAAAATAATTGTCTCATAAAGTTCATCCGGTAACTCATCAATTATGAGAATGAGAAACTTGTCCAACACCGTTTTCTTGTTCAAAGCTCTGTAGTCTACACAGAATCTCCAATTGCCATCATTTTTCTTCACCAACAGGACATGATTGGAAAAAGGGCTCACACTTGGTGTGATAATCTCAGTCTCGAGCATCTCTCAAGTGAGCTTCTGTATCTCATCATTCTAAATCTGGGGGTACATGTAGGGTCTGACACTGATAGGAGAAACACTTCTTCAATGTAATAGCGTGCTCGTGCTCCCTCCAAGGAGGTAACCCGCTTAGATGCCAGAAACATCGCTAAATTGTTGTAGGAGCTGCTGGACTCCTTTCAGAAACTCTGCGAACTCTGAATCTCGAACCTCTTCAATGCTCTGCAACTCCACCAAGTAACTCAGTCTTGCTCCCGCTCCCCGAATCCACCTGACCATAAGTTTGAGTAACACCATGGTTTTACATATGCTAGCATCTCCTCTCATCACCACCTTCCTACCCTCTACTTGGAACTCCATCGTCCAGGACTTCCAATCCACCTTCATCTCTCGCAATGTTCGATCCACTTCATCCCCAAAATCACATCTATGCTACCCAAATTTAAATGAAGTCTTCCACCACCTATAGGCCATGTAGCGTTAGAACCAGTCCCTTGCAAATTCTCTTACTTTTCTCTACCTTCCCCATCCCCATCACAATGCCAAAGCTCCATGTTATCACCAGGTTTAATTCTATCTTCTCCACAACCTGATTTGAGGTAAAGTTATGTGTGACCCCGCAATCCACCAACACCACCACCCTACCTTCATGGTGTGGTTTTGGATAAATCCCACCATTGAATTGAGGAACACCTCCGCCACATCTAAATGCAGATGCTCCTCTTCCACTGCTTCCTCTTCTAAGTCCTCGCTCTCTGTATCCTCCTCTTGAACTAATAGAACCTGAAGGGTGTGCTCTTTACAATGATGTTCTTGGGCCTATTTCTCTTTTGTTCTGCACTTTTGAATCTGTGAGTTGCTTGAAATTACCTTCGGGGCAGAGTCTGATACTCTTCTCCTTCGGCGTCTCTTTTTGAAATGATACCATATGGGTTTTCGGTGTTGTGGCTGTCTCGGTGCTCTTGTAGAATCCTTCAGTGTTGTCGTCATTGTCGGTCTTCTTCACCAGTTTCTTATTCTCCATCATCTAGGCGAGCTTCATCGTTTCCCTCAATCAACACAGTCAAGGGGTGGTTGGCCACTCGTATGTCGGGCTTCAAGTCTTTCAAGAAGTTCCCTTCCAAACTTGCTGCAGAAATCCCGCTCAACCTCCCTGACAAAAGCTCAATTTTCCCTCGGTACTCCTTAACCGTCCCCTCTTGAGTCAAACCATAGAATTGCTCGTGTAGGTCTCCTTCTCGAATGACTTAAAAAAGTTCCAACAAGCACAAATAGTAGAATATAAAATATGGCGTCAATAAAGGAAAACATGCTAGAGATAACATATTTATATATCCACACCAATATGAGTCAAAATAAAATAACTAAAAATCTCTGTAAATCTAAATTTGTTCATCACGTATGTATGCTTTATAAGAAAATGTCCCATATAAAGAATGAAGAGTGAATGTAAAAGATGGACTTCTCCCTTAACCGAGGGACAACTATTAGAAGAGTTAATACAACTATTTCTCCACACACACACACTCTCTCTCCCTTTCTCTCTTCTCTACCATTCACTCTTATCTCAACTGATTCTATTCCTTGGGTGTGATTCAAGGACCAAATCATAAATACACCCAACTAAATCCAAACAAGTAATATTTAACAAAATCTATCCTCTGTAAGGGCCCTTATCATATATAGGCATATTTAAAGAAAAATAAATTAATGTAAAATAAAATATATATAAACTAAAGACTAAAATCAAATAAAAAACTCGAAATATCAATTTGCATCCCCATAGTAATTGAAGTTAATCCTTATCCATTCATGGAGCTGTATATTTTTATATTTATTGCATGGACATAATAATCATCAATTTTCTGCAATTTATAGTAATATGTGATGAGCAGACATAGCTACAAGATATATATGTTTGTGTGTGTGTGTCTATATATAT
>NEWO01000108.1:881337-903424 GCA_003013225.1 Phalaenopsis aphrodite | reverse complement strand
GCACGCACGTGTAATAAACATGAGATGCATATAATCCAATTCTTACATTGATAGTTCTTCTACAAAAGAAATAAAATAATTGATTTTGTAAAAAAAAGGCAATCTAAGCAATTTTTTTGTTAAAGATACATTTTAGTTATCTTTTTTAAAAAGGGCATGTACATACATACCACACAATTTCTTTTGTATTTACATCAAGCCCCTATAATTGCATATTTACATACATATCACTTAAATCTATAATATCATAACAAAAATACCACTATTAATTTTTAAAAGTGAAATACATTTTTACATTCATAAATATAGAACACCAAAATGTTATATATATAGATATGAAAGTTTAGGTGTTAGATACGTAAATGCATAAGAATTATGTGATATGTATGTAAATTTTTCTCTTGAAAATTAAAGTCACCCACTTGTTTTTTACCATTCTATGGTTTCACCATTCGATCATCGCTATATTAACTACTTCACAGAACATGTCTGCAACATGTGCCATTCATTTATTTATTATTATTTTAATCCTACACGCCCACAACGCGTTCGACACTATTGATACATGTTGAACACATGTCGTATCCTGCACATATCTGATGCTGCATACTACGATAGTCCATCATAGGTAGCAAGCTGGAACTAACAGAGAAGAAAATTGTCTTGGATTTAGCTACTCGTTTAGAATGCATACTTTAGTTAAAACTGATAAAAATGTATCATATAACTGTATGCTATACCCTACCTCTTCTTTTTTACTTAGGCGGTTACCTCATGCAGGCTATTTTCCCGTGCTCTCTCTCTTTCTCTCTCTCTCTCTAGCAGCTGGTGATGTTGAGAAAGCTGGGCCTTTCCTTTACTAGAGAGGATTAATACCAGCTTCTCTTTAGCATCACTTTGTTTCATCGCACTACGATTTTCTGTAAACTTGAGACAAGCATATGAAGTTCCTGAGCTATTATTAATAAGACTGTCTTGAACCTCAATCTCTTTCATTTCTTACAATCATCAAATTTGTTTTCTTCTTTGCATTTGCAGCCCTATATTTGCAGAGATAGTCCCTGAAAAGTCACGGACAAGCATCTATGCACTGGATAGATGCTTCGAAACAATTTTAGCATCGTCCGCTCCTCCTGTTGTCGGGCTGTTGGCCGAGGTTTTTTACGGCTACAAACCAAATCCATCCAGATCTAACAAAGATAAAAGCATTGAAATTGATAGAGAGAATGCCGCCTCCTTGGCTAAGGCACTCTACACTGCAATAGCAATTCCAATGTTTTTCTGTTGTATAATTTACTCCTTCCTTTACCGCACCTACCCGAGTGACCGAGAGAGGGCTAGAATGCATTCCTTGCTTGAATCCGAAATCCAGATATTAGAGCTGAAACAATCTCAAGATCAAATTGAATCAGAGCCATTTCAAAAAGAGCAGCTTGTGATTGATGTGGCTTATGAAGAGGAGGAAAATGAAGCTGATGATTATGATGAAAAAAGACTACTTTCCCCAGGTGGAAGAGAGACCAATTGTCTTTCATGACATTTGATTTTCTTCAGAAGTTTCAGGGCTCCTCATCTCCCACTTTAATGGTGATGAGAAGAGGTCAGTCTTATGATAAAGCTACTACCAATTGTTTCAAAAGTTTATTTTGAATAATCCAAAATCAAGGAAATATTGTAAAAAAATATTGTAAGTGAAAAATTATTCACTTTACGGTGAATGTTCCTATGTAGCATTTGCCATTTCATTCTTTTTTTCCTTGTTTTGGTTGGTTATGTGAAGGTGAATAGCGCCATAAAATGCACGGAGAATTTGTATATATTGAGAGACGTGCATTTGTTTGGTAATACGGAATATTAGCTTATATGTAATCTTGTTCTTTGTTTGTATTCCACTTTTGTGGACCATATTAAATTGTGAAATTTGTTTATGGCTTCTTCTTTGTACGACATAGCGTTTATACCCTGTTGGCTTAGTATTTTTAATTATTAAGGGTCTATATAATAAGTGATTATCGCATCAGGACATTAGACACAAATTTGCGTCCATAGTCGAGTGGGCACTTGCCACATGATAAGTGGGTCCCGCTGTAATACTGGAGGTGTGGGTCCATTTATCTCGTGGCACACTTCTGTTGGACTTCGGAGTTCGGATGTAATAATTTTTCATATATCAGAGAAAAATAAATTAATTAATGCATCCTTGAGGGCTACGTAGTCTCAAGGGAGTGCTCGCTCTTCTACGGATCAGTTCATGTATTTCATGTGCACTAATATTTTATGTTGTTTAAATTCTATCTAAAACTTATTATTGTTCTTATTTTTGCAAAGTTAATGAGCCAACTTCTCCATTTAATTTTCATATTATTTTAGCGTTCTACCGTGCAGACGGGCACCTCTTAAATTGGATTGTTTTACTGCATCCCAACTGTGAATGATTGTTTAATTTTTTTGTTCAAAGACTTCTTTTCATTTAAATCAACTCCCTAGTCTTGAGGAGATCACAACCATTCACTAAAATGTCTTTAGCCATATTAGGATTGTGAATTTAGCTACAAATTTTTCAAGAGTTTGAAAATTTATTTGAATTTTAGCTTGGATTGTAATGAACATACCGACTGTGAGCCTAACATTTTGGATCAATTTATTTGAGTCAATTTTGAGTTATATATGGATCGGCTCAAATTGGTTCGATATATATATAGATCCAAATAACGCAAATTTGAGCCAATTCATTTCAATTTCGAGTATGCTCGAAATAGTACATAATGAGCAAGAAGCCGATTTCGATTTGAACTCAATATGTTCAAGCTTGTCAACAGCCCTCGTCAAGAACGATTTGTCTTTATAATTTAATTGGTCATGTACAAACCTCAAAATATATAATAACTCATATTCATTATTAGGGCTGTCGAAAAGGCTTGTTGTTCGTGAACAATTCATGTTCCCTTCGTTAAGAAACTCGTGTTCGATTCATTCGCTAAGCAGACAAGTCGAACACACAATTTTTCTGCACTCGATATATAAAAGAGCAGAGCACGATCAAAGATTTGTTCGTTCGTGTTCGGCTTGTTTTGGCTCGAAATAATTATATATAAATCGATGAGTGGTATTTTAAAAATAATTTAATTTACCAAAATGCTGCAAATATTTATAATAAATTAAAATTATTAATTAAAAAATAGAATAAAAAATTTATTAAATTTTAACTAAATGATATTTTCCTAAATGATAATTTGCTTAACATCCTACGGCTAACTGATCAGGATTGTCAAAACAGCTCTTTATTCTCAAATAGTTCGTGTTTCGCTCGCTAAGCAAACTAAGATGAACGCGAATAATATTTTTGTGTTTGAAATCTAAACAAATCGAACACGAACAATGATATTGTTTACTGTATCGTGTTCAACTTGATTACACCCCTATTCATCATATATCCAATATATCTATGAATATTTTTCTTATAAATATTGATTTAATTGACATCCACTATTTTGACAAGCATCAATGCATCAATAATTATTTCCTGCCGACACTTTTTTTGAGATTTTGGGCTCTCACTTTAAGGCCATGCATTGACGCCTAATATAAATGAGTTTATTCCTTAAAGTTCTAATTAAATTAGTTCAGAACTTCCACAAAAGGAAGAGCAAATTTTGCTGTGTCCGTCGCTGGGATCGGTTGGGGTTTTTTATAACTGTGTACATAAATTACCTTAGAATTGTTCTAGAAAAAGTATTTTTTGAACCATTAGTGTTGCAGATTTTTTTCCTTAAGAAAGTGAGACAATAGTTTTCAGCTCACTTTTAGATTCTGCAATAAGCAATTATTTGCCTGTTAAAAATGATTAGAATTAATTTCATAACTATTGTAATATTGAAATGTGAAACTATGTAAAAAAAAAAAGAGAAAAATCTTTTGAAAAATTGCTCCTAGCATTCAGCATGCTCTTTACTGATAAAAATTATTGCATACATACACCGCATGCAGAGATGCATGCGGTGACCGATCCTAACTATAGATCTACACTAGGATGCGATCAAAACTTTTTTGAAAAAAAAAAAAAATTAAAGTGGGGCCCACCGAAGTACATCGTGACCGTAGATCACCGTGATCTATGGTCAGGATCGGATGCCGCATGTATCTCTGAAAGCGGTGTATGTATGCAATAATTTTTCCTTTATTGAACAGCAATGTAGGTGCATGAGCTAAAAAGGCAAAATTAATGAAAATTGGGTAGGGTTATTCTTATAAAAAAAAATTAGGGGGTCGTTTGTGATTACCATCTGTTAATTATTTTTATTTATATATTTTTTGTTTTATTTTGTTTGTGTTTAATATAAAATAAAAATATATTTGGCATAATAAATAAGTGTTTTTATATTTTTGCTTTTATTGCATAATTTATAAGGTAATGAAAGCTAGCGATGGCAGCAGCTAATGACAATTTCCAGATGTCTAGGGTGGTTTTTTTTTAAAAAGCGGATCTAACAAATATTTCAAGTTTTTTTTTTCAAAATAATTTAATTAACTTGTGAGGATATGATTATAATCTATTAAATTTTGCTATATATTTTCAACTTTTGTAAATATATTGTTTGTAACTCATATTATTTGGATTTTTAATCTTTTGCGGTATTTATTAAAGCTTCGCAATTATTTGAATGAACAAAAGCATTATGTATATTAAAAAATAGTCTGCATGAATATCGAGGCAACCTACAATTTGTTCCTGTCAAATTGGCAACCCTATACTAAAATATCTTGTATTATCATTTCAAAATAAGATTACTACTGTAATTTACTTTTTGGCCCTCCTATCATCTATAAGTAGAAGTGTTATTTCATGTAAATAGGTTTTTTGGGCTTCCCAAACTTTTAATATTTATTTTTAATGGATTGAAATGGGTCCATGAGCCCGGGAACACCCCAATTCGCCTCTAGAGAGCAAGGTGTCATCATTTTTTTCCTCCTCTCTCTTCCTCTCTCTCTTTTTACTTCTCTCAATTTCTTACACTGTATTCTTTAGGCACGATCTGAAGGACAAAATTGGATTCAAAACATCAAGACCCACAATAACATTTCAATCGTTTTGCATATAAAATATAAATACTGCCAAAATTACAGCCAAAAATATATTTCCTCCATCACAATGATTTAAGATATGATTTATGCTTCTTTTTAATGAAACTCTTGGATGAATTTATGATATTAACTTCTATTTTTAGTGTTTTTTTTTATAATTATTTCACTACAAATTTTCATATTTATTAATATGTCATCCTATCTATTTAAAATTTTATTTATATATTATAGTTCCATCCAATCATTGCTTTATACAAGTGGAAGCAGAACCAGCCTCATTCTTGAGAGGTAAACTTGCTAAGTTAAGGATTTATGTTTTAAGATTTTTATTTTTTGTTGTGTTAAATCGTGATATGTTTGTGAATCACACCCAAGAAATAGAACTTAAGTAGGGGGAGAGAGGGAGCATTAACTAATCATATCTTATTATAATATACTTTTATTTTTAAAATAGAGAATACATTGATGATATTACACTTATATTTTTATTTTAAAGAGGTCCGCGCTAGAGTGTTTTTAGTATTTAAATGTATATGTTTATCGTCCTAGCCGACTAAACTTTATTGACATCTGGTTGACAGGATTATTAAATTGACTGAGTCGGTCTTTAGGTTGGGTCACTCACCCAGGTTCGTTTGTCCAAGCTAGTTCAGTGGCCTAGATTGGGTTGTCTTTTTGAGAGTCGGTCTAACATATTTTAACTTGTGGAACTAATAAGCCATAAGATGACAAATTTACATACATAAAATATTAGAAATATTTTAATACAAACCCATTTAAAGCAATGACAAAAATACAATATCATTTGTGTACCATCTTCTAAATAGGGGAATCATTTTATGAATAAAACACCATGGATTAATGTTGATTACTGTTCACTCTTCTATTTATGTCTCCCTTTCTTTCTCTCTCCTTACACTCTATTTCTTACGAGTGATTAGAGGACAAATCATGATTTAGCATTAGTTATTGGGATAAAATTGCTTGTTTAGCAACAATTATTTATTTACTTTGCAATCTAAATTGCCCACCCAAACATTCTTAGGTCCGCCCACATGTACAAATAAGAATTTGACAGAATAAGATTATACACATTTATTATAAAGAATTGAGTATTATACCAATAAATATATAAATTTATAATAATTTATTCTTAGGCCTTGACAAAACAGTCCAGCTCCAGATCTTGCATCAACATCGCCTCTTTTGCCCGCCTTTAGACGCAAAATTGATTAAAATTATTCAAATTACAAAATGAAACATTTAAGCAACCTTTTTTTTAAAACATTCAAGCAAAATGTACACCTACTGGAACATATGTTCATCTTATTAACACTATAATATACTTTAATTCTTGCCATTAAACAATCTATTGAATTACAAAAGCATCCATGCAAATTTGAGGATGATTATTAAGTCCAAAATATAAGAGATAATTAAGTTGCACCAAAAGTTTTTTATTTTGCAACGAAATCCATAAAAAAAAGGAATTTACATACGAAAAATTTCTTATGTATAAACATATCAACCACCTAAATTTTAACTTTTACCTACAGATCACATAATTCCTATATTTTTGGCACAAATTGGGTGATTTGTAGATAAAAATTGAAATTTAGACAGTTGATATGTTAATACATAGCAATTAAGTGGTAGATATGTATAGGGCTGTCAAAAAAGCTCGTTGTTCGTGAACAATTTGTGTTTGGTTCGTCAATGAGTTCGTGTTCAATTCGTTCGATGAGTAAATGAGACGAACGTGAACAAACTCTTTTCGTTCAGTTAGTTAAACGAACCAAACACGAACAGTGATGCGTTCGTTCTTGTTCGAATCGTTATTGTTCGAAATATAAAATAATTTAAAATAATTATATATAAATAAATTTATGATATTTAAAAAAATTAAATTTTATAAATTATAATATATATAATAAATTAATAATAGTAATATACTAATATACTATATTAGCAATATACTAAAATAGATATTATATATTTATATATAATATGTTATATAATTAATATAATATATTATTTATTAATATTAGGGATGTCTAACTGGCTCGTCGTTCGTGAACAGCTTGTGTTCGACTCGTTCTTTAACAAACAAACACGAATCATGACTTCACGAACAATTTCAAACACGAGCTTATTTCAAACAAACTAAATTTTAAACGAACCAAACACGAAAACAAGCTCTGCTCGTTCGTGTTCGGTTAGTTTACACCCCTAGATATGTAAATCTCCACGCAAAAAAAAATTGCATGATTTAAAATTTTAGTTGACGTAGGAAGACAGAAAAAATATCCGAATCATCACATGACCCAAAAAAAAGAGATATTTTGAATTCTTCATTAATGGACAGATGCTTAGATCAGCCACCTAACAGGGAGAATTCCTTCTTCCTTCACTGATGTCGGTGATTTATTGCACTTTGATCCAAACATATATATAAATAGTACAAATACATTGCTAAATTAATGATCCACCCCCAAACGAAAATAAAAAATAGCACTGGATAACAATGGGATTCTCCCAACCCACGCAACTTGCAACGAACAGAACAAAATCAGGCCCAACTGACCCATCATTCATCAATAAATAACTAACGCAAAATACCCCCCCATCAAATATAAAATTATGAGAAAGACCCTTTTTTTCCTAACTTTTCTTACCATCGTCGCCACCATCATCCTGGGTGTACGCCTTTTTCCGTCGGTCGGCCCTACCAAGCCCGCATATCACGACGAAGCACGCTGCGTAGATCCCGTGCACCTTCCAGTTGGCCCGCGGTGCGTCTCCGGTCACCGCGCGGTGAAAAACGGTTATGTAATAATGCATCCCCACCGCCAAGCCCAGCAGCATCTGCGCTAGGTTCACCGCCTTCCCCGCCGATCCTTCGCCGTCGTCGGCGGAGAATGCGACCACAAGAGCGATCAGCTGCGCGATCAAGTATACCACGTAGCCGAACGTCTGCACGGCCTGCGTCCACGCGTACGCTCCCGGGGACGCGGCGTGGAAGAATCTGAGCGGCTCGAGTCCTGTTACTACGGCAGTGAGGGAGAGCGTGGCGAAATAGATGGCGAGGTAAGCCTGTACGAAGAGGAGGGCGCGGTGGAGGGAGGCGGAGCTTCCGGTGCGGAGAAGGTGGCGGAAGAGGGCGGTGACTAGAAGAAGGGGGACGAGGAGGAGAGCCGCGGAGGCTGCGGAGGCGATGGAGGGCGCGTATTTTTTTCCGACGAAAGGTTTAACGCCGGCGGCGATCTCCTGGTGGGTTTTGGATAGGTAGAGCTTCGAGGTGGCGGAGAGCTTGTGAAGGTCGGGAACGATTGCAGAGTGAAGACGGGAAGGGAGATCGCGGAACTCGGCGATGATGTCGTCATCGTCGCCGGTGATTTCGGTGTCCTCGAGCCAGTTTTCGGGAGAGGGTTTAGGTTTTGGGGATTTTGGTTTGGGCTGGGGTTTAGCGATGGGAAGATCTTTCACATCTGGGTTCCTCTGTGTTTTGGGCGCCGGATTTAGGGATTTGAGTTGGTGGGGTTTGGTGGAGTTGGATTTGGGAAGGGAGATCTTGGTGGAATTGGATTTGATGGGTTTGAGGAGCTTAGTGTTGTTGTTCGACTTGGAGGCAATGCTGGTTTTATTGAGCTTGGCTTTGGGAGGAGTGGGAATGGCTGTTAGCGTTTTGTTAAGCTTGAATTTGGCGGTGAACAAGACGGTTTTGTTGAGCTTGGATTTGGTGGCGGGATTCGAAATAATGGGTGAGGAGGAGATGCTGGAATTGGTTTTCTTGGGCTTGAGTGATTTGGTTTTGTTAATGGCTGCGAGGGATTCGGAGACCGGTTGCTTCTTTGGAGGGGGTTTGGATTTCAGGATTGGAGAGTGGAGATCCTCTTCGTTGGTAAGAGAAAGCAGATTTCTTCTGGTTTTGGGCTGTAGATTGTTGTGGGAGGAGATGTAAGTCGGGAGGAAGAGGGATTGGGAGAGGAAGAGGTAGAGGAAGAGGAGGAGGGCGGTGACGGTGGCCGTATAGGAAAGGATGGAAGCCATTTTCGCTCGGGAGAGGAGAGTGGAAGAAGAGAGACGGATACTGAAGAGTGAAGAATGAAGATTGATTGACACCGCAATGCAAGGCGGGGACGATGATGAAGAGCTATAGAAATTGACTAATTATAACTTAGTTTTGACCTTTTGGTCCTCTTGGAGAGCCGGAATGATGTGGGGGACTTTAAGAAGTTTTGAGATTCGTGGAATTGGGGGAAGAGTACACACTCACATGGCGCTGGAATTTTCGGATGGTAGATGTGGCATATTTTTTACACTGGACTTCTAAATTACTTTTTGGGAATTTACATATACTTATGTATTTACATATCTAACCCATAAATATGCATATTTATATATTTAAAACTCAAATATTTGATATTACCATTAATATTTTTTTAAAAGTGAAAAAATTTTTTCATGCATAAATTTATGACACCAAAATTTTATAAGTGCAAACATCAAACCTTGGTGTTTGATATGTAAATAGGTAAGAATTGTGAGAATTTTCCCATTTTTTTATTAATATGTGCAATTAAATAATTATTATTCATTTAAAATTTTAATTTAAAATTTAAATAAATTATAAATGCAAATAAGGTCTTTTTTAAAATTTTGGTCCTCTTCGAGTGAATTACGAAATTTAAATTATGTATAGGTTTGTATTGTGCCAAGTATATGATTAATTTAGTTTGGCTTGATTATGTTATAAATTGGTCATATTTAATAAATGAATGGGTGTCTAATTTTTCATATAAAAGTATTAATAAAAGATTTAATATGTCTAAATAAATAAGTAATTAGATAAATTTTCAGTTTATAACGATTTCTCTTACACTATTTACATAAGATAATATATAAGTTACATTTTTTTTTGCAAATAATATAAATTAATACTCTTAATATACTACTAATATTATACTACATAACTATTAAATATATAATTAAATAAGTTATAATTAATATATTATGTATGATATCAGTTATGATAAAGATTAATATCAAGCATTTAACTAGCTAGTTATTTATTGAACATCAAATAGTTCAGCGAATAAGTTTGTTTGTGAATAAAAATAAATAAGTTGAGCAATTTTTAACTTTGGTTCACTTAATAACTTTTGGAATTTTAAAAAATATTCAAAGTTATTTGCATTTTAATGTTAACAAATTCTATGGAAAAATAGTTGAGCTGAATTTGAGTTGTTCATTGAATGCATCAATTCACTTTTAACTCTGATAATGTAGGGTTAAAATTTGATGTTATTACATGATTAATTTTTTTTGTCCAACTATATATATATATATATATTCACAAGCGCTGCAGACTCAAATCAATTGTTTGGGCATCTACTTGTCCATTGTAAGTTCTCTTTGGTATGGGGTTCATTTTTAAGAACACTTAAGTTGATGAAGAATCGTCAATTTTAGAAATGCAAATGATGTCAAAGGAAGTATATGACTGTTGCATTCAGCATGCTTCCAGCTAACAAGAGGAACATGAGTTATTTAGATGTCTATGCACTCAAAGCATGCATGCAACCACACCATTATGACATCCAAATACGGTGCCCAAATAATTTGTGTATCAAAAGTTCTGATTTATTAAGAGTTATGTAAGTAGTACGACATGAATCATTATTACATATTAAATATTCATGACTTTGTTTACCCACTCTTAGTTACGTCTAGACATTATTTAAGATTAGAGCTAACATATAAAAAAGTGTATTTAAATTTTATTACCTAATTTAAGATGTACTTGGATCCAAGGGGCTTATAGGATAAATCATGAAAAGAAGGAGCATAAGGAGTTGGCCTACCAAGGTTTAAATGCTTCCAGCATCATGTTTGAGTCCTCACAACCCAACTCTATTCAACCCGTCATATAGAGGCGGGTTGCCTCGAGTCGAGGTCATATAATTGATAAATTATTAACAAAATTTATTTTAAAAGAATCTTATTTACTTATTTTTTATTAACTTTCATAAGCACGAAGCCACTAACATTATTAAACATTGTAAAAAAAAAATACTCAAGATTCATTTAGATCATACTACAATACAATAAAAGGAGACATACAAAAATCATGATTTAATATCTTTATTATCAAAGTACACATATTGCATTGACTGTCACAAATATAGATCTAAGGTACTAACATACTGTTGAGAAATTAGAGCGAAGAAAATCAAGAATCGACACAAATCCAGAAGAACACACAAAGATTTAACGAGGTTCGGCAAAGATGTCTACGTCATTGGAAGCAGAGCGGCGACTTTCTTCCTATCCCAGAAAAGAGTACATGATACAAAATAATGCTTAGGGTTACAGACAGACCTATTTATAACCCTTAAAAATAAAAAAAACCATGGACTACAATATGTAATTACCAAATTACACTTGTACCGTATCGCGAGGTGTTGCCCCCGCACCCCCAACCCACATAAAGAAACTTCCTCGATTGGACAGAGTCTTCCGCTTCGTTCCAGCATTTATCCCTTATATCATATATGAGTCATACCATAACACATATCTAATATCAGGCTCTCAATTGTAAATTATAAATGATAAATTCATGCACTCATCCTACAAGTTTAATATAACTCCCTCATTTTCTCTCTCAATGCGTCATTGTTTGGATGAGAAAAATGAAGAAAACATATGTAATGGCTTTCCTGTAAGTTATTTGGGATATTTATGCTTAATTATTCTTATGAGTAATTTTTATTTTTATTTAAAGGGCACAATGGTCATTATTTAATTTGTTATATTTATTAAATATAATATTTTTATAAAAAATTCTCTTATGTTAAAATATATGTCTTAAAAAATTATTAAAAAAACATTAATAAATAAAAAATGTCTAAATACATTGTTGAAAATAGTTTACAAAATGGGCATTAATACATCGTTTAGCCCGGACTAATAATAATATGTCATCCTATAGAAAACACTGAGATTTAATGAGGTTCGACAATTTGCTTACATCATTGGGAGCAGAGCGACGACTTTTTTAGATTTCACAAATAACAATACAAAATCCCCTTTAGGGTTACAAATACAACACATATATAACTCTGGTGTACAATATGTAATTACAAAATTACTCTTGTACGTACGGTGGGGGCTTTGTCCCCGCATCTCCAACCCACTTGACGAAACTCCACCGATTGGACAAATGTTTCCGCTCCGTTGGCTCGATCCATTCCGCTCCAGCTCTGTCCTTTATCTGGTAGATGAGTCATACCTAACAAGAGCTATAATCATTTTGCATAAATATATAAAATATATTTCTCGGAAGTTAAAATTACAAATAGAATAATATGTAAATCTCACTCGTAATCATCTTACCTACAAGTAAATGAAATATATTTATTAAAGAGAATCATAGCTTTACCACAAAAGTTACTAAGTGGTGGTCCAATTTGTTGAATTGCAACTGGTCAACCGTCTGCCATCCGTAAAAGACTTGCAACTTCAAGAACAATGACCCATATAAATTAAAAAGTTTAATGAGAATATTAACTTTTGCATGAATATTTTAGTAAGCAGAAGTAATTTGTATTACCTAGATTAGATTTGATGGTTGGTAGGATTCCACTAATGAGGTGATACTTAAAGGTGCATCCACCTATGATGGGTTTACTTATGCTTAGTTTTATACATAAACATCAAAACTAAAGTCTTTATGAAGAAAATATGAAGAAAAACAAGGTAAAAACACTTATCACCTCCATAAGTAAGAAATTTGATGATTTTTCTAACTGCAAACAATCCACACTCTCAATCCTCTCAATTTCACTTCTAATCCCTTTGCTAATGCATTGACTTTCTCTTTCAATTCTTCTCTCAAGAATGACTGAAAAAATGGTGAAAAGCTCTAATTAATTCTTAATCTAACCTTTTATACTTCTCCCCCTGAATTCAATTGTTGAACTGCCCAAAATTGCTCATTTTTGGGTACCAACGCGTATTGCTGAGGCACTACTTTTTATTCAACTACAACGACTAGGCGCTAGTGTTAGGGCGCCTAAGCGGCTCTGTCTAGCCCCTAAGCGCTCTTTTTGTGGCGCCATGTTTCCAACCCTCAGAAATCCTTACTCAAACCTAACGTTTAGGCGTCAGAAGATGAAGACTCGTTGCTTTAAATACGACTCCCTGACACTACAAATGCATGAAAACTTGTATTCCAATTTTTAAAGTTTAAGAAGTTTTATTTCTTATGTGATATGAAAATTTTGGTTGGTATAAATTTAAAAAGCAAAATTTAGATGTTAGATATATAAATACATATAAATTGAGTGGTATGTATGTAAACGAGCCAAAAATCTAACGTTTAACCTGCCAAGTTGGAGTTTTCCACCAAGATTGTCCTAAGATAAGATCTTGCCTTATTATATAGGCCAATTTGTGGCTGTGAATTAACATCTTAAAGTTTCTTTAAAAAGTACTTATCTAAACTAAACTAAATAAACTTTCATTTACAATAATTTTCTGTAATTTCCCCCCACCTTAATCAGCTTCTCTAGACCCTTTAATATGTTGGCCAGATTTGAGCTTCACTTGACCTAATCTGAAGAAGATACTAAAACATATAAACATTATTCCATTCACGATACTCTTCAGATTAAATCTAGAATTTCAATTCTACTATTTCTAATTGAAATTTTAAGATATAAAATTATCCTTGATACGCCATCAACAAATTTCTATGATCCAACGCAAATCTCAAGTCAATTTTTTAAGTAAAAAATTTTCAAACTTTGATGAAAAGTCATTCAAAAAACTGATTTCAGCAAACTTATAATAAAACAGATCGGTTTGACGAGACGAACCTGAAAGTATCAAAATTAGTCCAATTTGAGTCAAATAAAACTCATATCAAGTCATTAAACAGTTTTTGAAAGCTTTCAATGCATAATTGGAAGGTCAAACGAATTCCAAATATATCATGCATGTTCATAGTCAAATCTATCGCCTCAATAAGAAGAATCTAACGAGTCAAAGATCACTTAATTCAAACATCATTAAGACTTAAAGGTCCATAGAACACCATCCAATTGAGGGAACCTCTCAAGGCTGTCAAATGGAGTGGTCTGTATTCTTTCCATATTTACAACTTGGACTTTATAAATAGATTTCTATCCACCTCTTGAAAAAAGATCGGGAGTTAGAAGAACAGAGGAAGTAGCTAAAGCTCGGCATCATTCATGCACTGCAGATTTGGTGAATACCTCAGACTTCGCCACCACCTCCAGCCAACTCCAACCACCGTCGTCGACCAAGACAGCAAATTGCGACCAACTCCGACCACCACCAACTATGGCCACCCCCACCTGTCACAGCCTACAACCAGCTATGGTCGCCCCCTTTTGCAAAATGTTGAAGCATCCGACTGAGAATTACATCATCTGATACACAATGATACAAAATGTTGAAGCATCACAACCTACAACCAGCTCTGGTCGCTCCCAGAGACAGTGTTAGAATACACCCCAAATAAAGTGCAAGGACACCTTCCAAAAGACGGTGTTATAATGCATCCCAAATAGGGTGCAACGATACTATCTAACAACGCACCCCCAAGATAGCGTAAAAACACACCACAAATATGATGTAACAGCACACTTCCATGTTGGTGGAAAAATGCACCCCACATATGGTGGGACGACATATGGTGGGACGACATATTCCAAATACATTGTAACTAGACACCCTGATTATGGTGCAACGACACACTCCCAATAACTAAGTAATAATGTGTTTTACATATGGTGCAACAATGCCTTCTGAAGATGGTGGCTTTCTCCGAACTTCTAAAGCTCTCTCCTTACAACTCTCAACTCCAACCTCTACAACTTACAAACATGATTGTAGCTTGCCACTATGGCCTACTTGACCAACTATAACCTACATAGATCACAGCTCGCACAGCTTCAGACTTCGACCCTCACAACCTATGAACATCATCATAGCTCACTATTATGACCAATGTGACTAATTATGACATGATTGGCTCACTTGCAGCTCCTGCCTCTGACCCCAGACCTAAGGAGGTCATCGTAGCTCAGCACTACAACCCATGTAACTGATTACAACCTATGTGGCTCATAGATTGCGCAGCTCGCGACTCTGGACTCCAAGGTCCATAGACATCATTGCAACATGCCACTAAGCTTATATGATCAACTACAATCTATGTGGTATATAACATGTTTAGCTCCAGGGTGAGGCCTCAACCTCTACTGTATGTAAACGTCATCACAGTTCAACTTATGAACCATGTAACCAACTATGACCTATGTGGCTCCCAACTCATGAAGCTCCTGACTTCAGCCCTCTCGGCTTACAGACATCATTGTAACACACCATTGCGGCCTATATGATCAACTATGGAATACATGGTTCATAGCTTGTGCAGCTCCTGACTCCAGTCTCTATGGTCTGCAAACATCATCACAGCTCACCACTATGACCAATGTGGTCCACAAGTCATGTAACTTTCAACCCCATCATCTGCGACCTGTGGAGGTCATCAAAGTCATTAATATGGCTTATGTGACCAACTACAACCAAAGTGATCCACAACTTCTGCAGCTCCCAACTCTGACCACTGTCCAATCTATGTTATTGCAACTCACCACTACGATCTACATGACTAACTATGACAGAAGTGATTCGCAACTTCTGAAGCTTCCCACTGTGACTTATGTGGCCAACTGAAACTCTTGTAGTAACCATCTACAGATCACACGACCAACCATTATCATGACTTACAATTATAGTATTTACGACAAGTTGGTGCTATAATCATCACCTACAACATTCATGATAGAGTATTGTATCCATAGAAATCAACTACGACCCTTGCAATCTGCTATCACTGAGAACCACATTCATTATAGTCAGACTATGATTATTATTAATAAAATACCATTGTACATTTATAATGAGCAACTTTGTAACTCTGTCTTCCCTATTTCAGGAGAAGAGTGAACTTGTGTACTCACCATTCATAGTATATTGTCTAACTAGGTTAGACCCCATGTTTTTTTTTCTTTTTAGGTTTTTTCGTATAAAAAATTGAGGTATCTCCTTACTTCTCTTTTAATTACTTAAGTATGTGTTGGGCTTTCGTGTAACACTAGGTCAATAATTTATCACCCTACCACTGCGGACCTTCAGACACACATTGATTCTATTTTCCTACACTATAATTTTGAGGTAAGCTAATTCTCATCCTACGTCAACTTTATGCTTTACTAAAACCTAAATTTTACATCCAATTCAAGCTTACTAAAGCCTAACTATAATTCATAACAACCTTTTAGTTTGCCCCACTAAAAGAGAAATATTACGTCTATCGTTTGGATGTCTGGAGAATGACTTGGATTGCACCAAGTCGCCGTGCATATGGGCATGATATAATCCACGCCGTCATCCCGGTGTCATGTGTTCTAGACATATTATCTTCTCACATCAAAGGCGAATCCCAAATCATGACATCAAATTGATAACTAATTAAATTAAAACTGATTAAGAGTTTTTTTTTTTTCCTTTGTAGGAGGAAGGGCTGACATCCTTCCTTTCAATAATTGGGCCACAAGTCTTTTCATAAATTTCTCTTTTCAATTTGATTTGAAAGACTAACCAATAAATTGAAAGAACGGACAAAAATCCATGTTAGCATTACAATCATAGGGATGCATATTTATGTTAGTTTATTAATAAATAAACTAAAATTAAAAATCCAAATATCATTGTCAAGTAAATAATGTCTTTTTTACTTATAATGTAATTTTTACTAGACCATTACAAGCACAGCCCAACCCAAGTAGCTGTAAAATTATATTTTTTTAAAAAAGAAATTTATATAAATTTATTTATTTAGTAAGCTAAGTATGAATTAGATCTCATTTAACCGTATTAATTCGAAAGTAGTTCGATTATATATGTCTTCTAAATAAATTTTATCAATATAAATTGCTTATAATTGACGTGATGAGTTATTGAGTTAAATAACAGAACAAAATTTTAAAAATTTAACAAATAAGATGAACCAATTAGCATTCAAATATAGCTCATTTATGTATTATTGGGTTACATAAAATTCTTCTCAATGTGATATAGCCTTGATTAGTTATGGGATTAAAGGGCTGTTTGGGATCACTTTTAAGATTTATTTTATTTTATTTTTACTTTTATAATATTTCAATTTAAAATAAAACATATTTTTCATGCTAAAAATAAATTAATTTATTTTTAAAATTATTTAAATTAGTTTTTTATTGTATTTGTAAAGCGAGGAGAAGAAAGCTAGAGAACCTTCTTGTAGTGTTCTTGCAAATATTTCCGCCTTAGTAAATATTTATAATGCTAAAAGAAGTGTCTAGAAGATATATAAAATAATATAAAAGGTAATGATGTGTTTGTAATAGGAAGGTGGTTGAGATATGTTGCTTTCCTTTTGCTAGGTGAGTGGAAATATGTTGTTGTCCTTTTACTAGGAGAGTGAAGAGCCATCTTTTATGATCCCACCTCAAGCTGATGCTCAGATCTGTCGATGGGTTAGCTTGTCTCGAAGTAAATTGAAGCGGGGTGTTGGAAGCGGCTTGGTGAAGATGTTGGTGACTTGATTTGAGGTTGAAATGTATTGAATGTCCTCCTTGGACATGAGGTTCTTGCTAATAATGTGGTAATCAATTTTGATATGCTTGGTGCGAGCATGAAATATCGGGTTGTGTTCCATGGCTTGAGCGGATGTATTATCACAGTGTATGACTGTGGGAGGTGGTGTGGTGATTTGAAAGTCTTGGAGAAGCCAACAAAGCCAAATGACATTTGTGGTGGCTGTTGAGAGAGCATGATATTCGGCCTCAGTGGAGGAGCTTGCAATAGTTTGTTGTTTCTTAACTTACCATGAGATGAGGTTGTTGCTTATGAATGAGCAGTAACTTGTAGTGGAGCGTTGGTCAAGTGAGTTATCCGCCCAGCTGGTGTCAGAATATGTGTTAATGTTGAGGGAACTCGGTGTTATAAGCAGGTCGAAGTTGAAGGTGCATTTAATATAGCGGAGGAGCTTCTTAAGTTGGTCGAAGTGGAGGAATAGAGGTTGTTGGAGCTGTTGAGATAAGATGTTGAAAGCATATGTGATATCGGTTCGTGATTCTAAGGTATTAGAAAGATACAATGAGTCTTTGGTAAAGAAATGGGTTGGGTAGAGTTGATTGAGTTCAATGGGAAGGTGTTTGGAGGAGGATATGGGGTTTGGTGTAGGTTTGCAATCAGCCACGCCTGCTTTGGTGAAAATCTCCAACACATAGGGTGCTTGATGAGGAAAAATACCTTGATTTGTTTGAATTGTAGTAATGCCGAAGAATGTGAAGACGAAGCTCAATATTGTCATGGAGAACTTGTGCTTAAACTTACTCAGTAGTTCATTTATAGTAGTGAGTTTAATACTGCTGACGAGAATGTCGTCCACATAGAGTAGTAGGTAGAGGGAGGTAGAGTTATTGTGAAATGTAAATAGAGAGGAGTCGGACTGGCTTGTGTAGAATCCAAGTTGGAGGAGATAACTGGTGAATTTATTAAACCACTGATGTGGAGCTTGTTTAACGCCATAGATGGCTTTCCGAAGGAGACATACATGTTTGGGTGTTGGGCATCGAGGTACCCTGGAGGTTGCTTCATGTAGATGGTCTCATACAGGTCACCATAAAGGAATGTGTTTGAGATGTCTAGTTGCATGACTTGCTACTGATGATGGACTATAATTTTTAGTAGGAGCCTAATGGTGGGATGTTTTGCAACTGCATTGTAGTTTTCGATGAAGTGAAGGCCATATTGTTGATGGTAGCCACATGCGATGAGTCTAGCTTTGTACCGAGCATTGTTGACATCATTGTTGCACTTGATCTTATACGTCCATTTTCACCCGAGATTGGGTTGATTGAGTGGTGGAGGAACGTAGTGCTATGATCTCTTCTTGCATGGATTGTACCCAATGGGAGTGTTTTTTTGCTTCCTGAAATGTCAGTGGTTCTAAATCATTGATAACAAGATGTTGGAGGTTGAAGATTGATTTAAGTTTGAGAGAACTAGTTTGTATCTAGTAATCATTTGATGAAGTGGTTGATCAGGATGATTGATTGGTAGTGTAGAGTTTGTGGGTGAGGATGTTGTGGAAGTGGAGATTAGGTGTAACAAAGTTGAATTTGGATGGGGAGTTGATTTTTAGTGGATCAGCTGGTGCTATGGATGAGGGGTTGGAGCTAGAGTTTATGCTGATAGTAGTGGGAAGTAGTGTAAAGGGGAGTGGGTTTGAATTTGTTGGTGTAGGATGGGAGTGATTTATTGTGTGTTGTTAACAATAGAAGTGTTAATTAAAAGCGACGTACCGAGAGATGATAATGTTGTCGTTGGTGAGGTTGAGGCAATTATAGCCTTTGATGTTGTTGGAGTAGCTGAGGAAAATCTGTTATGTCGAGCATTATTCTAGTTTGTTGCGGGTGTGTGGAAGGAACCAAGGGAAGCAAGCGCAACCATAGGCTCGAAGATGATTGTAGGCGGGTGATTTGTTGTGGAGAAGTTTATCTGAGGAGTGAAGATGGGTATTGGTGAAGGGCTTGCAGTTGATTAGGTACACTGCCATTCCGGTTAAGCTATATTCCTCCGATGTATAGGATGAAGAGAATTGATGGGAAATGTCGTGAGTGACAGGTAATTGTCAAAATGATGGTTTTGGTATAGATCAACACCATCGGACTGTATATATTTTATGTGTGTGTTGAATTGTTTCTCGATTTATTGTTTAAAGTTTATGAAATGAGTGAGAACATCAGATTTGTGAAACATGATATTAACTCAAGTATATTGTGTAGCATCCTCCACAAAGATAACATAGAAATAGAAGCCTTGATTAGAAATGGTTGAGGTTGGTTCCATACATCGATATGAATAAATTCTAATGGTTTGTAGGTATGATTTTTGGAGAGGGAGAAAATTAGTCTATGTTGCTTAGTTGTAATACATGAGTTGCAAAAAAAAAAAATTTTGAAATACATAGATGTGGTTGGTGTTTGGAAATGGTAGTAAGGACTTCTCTATACGAATGACCGAGTTGAGGTCGACGAAGGTGGATCTTGAGAGCATGTTTTGCTTTGAAGTAGGAACAAGGTAGAGTCTGTCACGACACGGGCCTTGAAGAATTTTTTGTCATGAGGTCCAATCCTAAAGTTTGTAGCATGAGGCATCAAAAAGAATTATACAATTGTTATCAGTGGCGATTTGGAAGATGGAGATAAGTGTATGTGTAATTTGAGGAGTGTGAAGTAATTTTGAGAGAAGGAGCTTACGATATGAAGTTGGAAGTATGTGTTGGTCTGAGTTTTGTATGGGTATGGCATTATCATTGTCAGCAAAGACTTAATCTTGGCCATGGTTTGGCTTGGTGGAGGACAGATAGGTGGAAGCAACGGTATCTAGATAACCATTCTTGATTTTGATTGGAAAAAGCAAGGAGGGATGTGTGTTCCTCGGGCTTGGTGGGTTAACAATTGATGTTTAGACGGTGTCAACAGTGAGAGGCGAGTTGTCCCTTTTTGTAACAGATTGAGATTCCTTCCTCGCCCACGGTGATAGTTACGACCACTCTCTTTTTGAGAGTAGAGGGCTATATGAGGGTCTGGTGGCAGCGGGTTGGTTTTGTTTTCGTTGGATAAATTGATCTCCGCGTTGTTGAGGAGAGAGTAGAGATCCTCAAGGCTAAGTTTGGATTACTATCTTGAATGCTAAGTAGGCAGTAAAAACCCTTTTGAGAGTATAATGTATGATGTCTTCAACGTCTACAATTGAGCCAAAGGCGGAGATGTTATCCACGAAGATCTTGATTTGTGTCAGGTATTGCACCATAGTTTTATTCTTCATAGATACATTGTGTGGTTCATTTTTGAGTTATATGACATTGGATATGTATGTGGCTTGTAGTCTTTTCTCCAGTGTAATCCTAATCTCCCAGCTGCTATGAGGTTCACAACATATGGTAGTATGGTGTTTGATACCGTGGAGAGTATAGCGGTTGTCAGGTTTTGGTCCCTCAACATTCAAGTGTTGTGTGCTTGATTGGGTTCTGTTGAGCCGATGGCATTGGTTACCATAATGGGAGGTTTGGGGATCAATCCTTTGATGAATCCATCGAAGCCATTTACCCTGATGATTTTGAGGACTTGTGAGTGCCACAATGGATAGTTATCTGTTGAAAGAGAGGTAGTGACTACATTCTTGATGCTTGAGATTAGGAACTTGAGGGAGGGAGGGAGGGATTGTTTGTTCTTTTATACTAAGAGAGGTTAGAAAGAGGAGTCTTTCATGTATGCGGTGAGGTAAGAGAGGATCTATTACCATGTAAAGTGAGGAGGAAGAAAGCTAGAGAACCTTCCTGTAGTGTTTTCACGATGGAGCTGCAGAAAAAGAAAACCAGAAAACTATGAAAGTGTCCATCACAGAAACATAACACAGAACAATAGAAAATAAACTACATAATAACTCAAATATTCAGTCGTCCATAAAAGATCGCAAGTATTTCACTCGGTATTTCGGTTCCAACTTCATAAAGAACTGTGTGATGGTTGGATCTCGTAACACCTTCACATATTGAATATAGTCATCATCGTCTGCCTTAATATCAAAATATGTATTGAGGACCTGAAGACACTCATCAATTGAGTTGTCCTGCGATGAAGAAGATCTAGCTTTGTATGTTTCAACAAGTGCATCAATAGTGTCTTTAATGAAAGCAACCCTTTTGTTCTTCTTTTCTACTTTGGGATGTTTAGGCATACTGGTGGATTGAACATCTGTGTGAACATGGCTATGACCTTCTCCTTAATCACCTATCTGCACAGTATCTATCTCTTGAGCTGAGCTGCCAAACCCTATATCATTTGGGGTGAACGCTAGC
>NEWO01000108.1:850688-879320 GCA_003013225.1 Phalaenopsis aphrodite | reverse complement strand
TCCAGTTTTTCCTCCAGTACTGGATCAATGCCAATGAATTTAAATTTTTTTGCTGACGGCACTGTCTGATATAGATAACAAGCGTGTATTAATAAAATAGTTCAACTCAATGCAAAATTAGATTCAACATAAAATAAAATTAGTTATTTATGTACCTGTAATTTCTTAGCACATCAATTCTCTGGTGCATTTATTGTGCGCTTAACTGGATCCCAACCCATTCATGTTGATCCCCTTTTCAGTTCTTTCCATAGTTTCCAATCCTTCTTTAACTGATCTCATTTGTTCTTCAATTTCATGCAATCATAATCTCTTACAGTCATTTCTTTGAACTTAACCATGATATTTTGCCACCCTTCTTCGTTAAAAAATGTAGTGGGTTTATTTCCCACCTCAACCTTCCTCATACATAAATCACAAAATGTGATAGTTACCTCTCTATCTCGCATGGCCTTTTTGTTTTATTCATTAAGTTCTGTCAGATTAACAGATAAGTCCAAAATGTTTCTTTTCATAACAAAAAATCACAAAACAAAAGAACAAGTTGTATGTCTACCCTCTAAAATTTCAAAATAAAAAACATGCATTTGCTTATAGCAGATTCCCATATATCAAAAAAAAAATGCCTTTAATAAGTGAAATTCCCACAGTATAATACATGCCACCTTACCATATGAAATCATCATTTTTACAATATTTTTTTTAATTTATTGCAGCCTATTTGTCTCTTAAAGTACATATTATTATATTATATACTTTTCGTGTACAAGGTTAATATAATTGCTTAGCTTGTAATATATATCCACACACAGTTAGAAAGTATAGAAAGTATTGAAAATAACAAAATTTTTACATGAAGTAATTATTGGAGTCTTGCCCACGTCTGTGATGGTGAGCATAAAATAGAGGTGTGTTATCAATGTCCAAGATACAATGCATGAATGGAGGCTTCCATTTGTAGATGTTAACTGTGTTCACATTCTGAGACCAAAAAAATGAATAATTGTGTTCACCTTCCTCTAAAAAAAAATTTATCCACAAGGAAAAACATCTTCTCTGACAGAAATGAAGTTCACATTCCTCTAACAATTTTTTTTCCCAATCAAAACAATTTTCTCTGACAAATTCGAAGCTAAACAACCTTCAAGATAACCTAACAAAATGCCACAATAATGATGCACGGAACCCTTACTCAAGCTGCTTATCTTCCAAAATCCATGTAAAAGTGAAATGCCATGGAATACAAGAAATATATACCTGTAGCGAGAAAAACCAAAGAAGAAGATGGAGAAGGAGTGAAATGCCGAAGAACCAGCTCGAGAAAGAACCGGATCCCTAGAGATGACAAGACTTGCGATGGATTCTTCGCTGCTGGAGGCGTCGAACGTCCTAGGTCACGGGAGCGAGAGGCGAAGCAAAAAGAAAAAGTAATGGGAGCGAGAAGTATCACGGGAGCGAAGTATCACGGGATCAAAAGGGTAAAATCGAATTTGCAAAATGTGGACCACGGGGTCAGCCCGCGGTCCGCGTATTACATTTTCCAAAACGCCGTTTTTCATAATCTGCTGATAAGTGCTAACCAAACAGGACGGCGGCGTTTTCAAAACGCCGTCGGTACTTGTAAGCTGCCCCAAATGGGCTCTTACTCCCTTTTCATGAAGGGGTATGACTATATTTATAGAGTTTAAGAGAGGTCTCCCGATAAATAAGGAAAAAAAATAGACAACTCTATCGAACGACCAAAAGAAAATACCCATGATTTAACAATGTTCCGCAGAAATTTGATTGTCTTAACGATGTCGAAATTGAATGATTCTGGACTCGTTAGATTTATCTCAACGAGCACTTGATTTGATTGTGAGCTTGTTGTGTTTGGAACCTGTTTGACCTTCCAATTGGGCACCATAATTGAACTTCCAAAAATGATTTAACAGCTTAATTTGGCACAATTTTGACCCAATTTGGTGTCATTGTATTTGTCTAGTTGAATCGGTTGGGTTGACTGTATGTTTGTTTAAATCAAAATTCGGAATGGTTTTTTGTTGAAGTTTTGACATTCTATAGTCAAAAAGTTGTCATTAGATTTTCGTCACACATCGAGATTCATATCCGATCATGAAAATTTATTGATGGAGTATCAATGCTCATACTTTAATAAAATCTATTACTTTTTAAAGTGCAAAACATATAATTAAATTTAGTCAAATGTAGAATAACTCATATAACAAGCATTTAAATCATCACAAAATGTGCGTCTTATTGAGTACTTAATGAGATATTTGTTAAACAACACGTTTATATATTAACAAACATAAAATGAAAAGTTGAGCCGGAATCCAAATTTGCTTATTTATACTAAGCTTTCAAGTTTTTATATGAATGAATATCCATTATCAAGCACACTTATTTACTCGAATCTGATTTTCATTTATCTATTAATCCAAACTTTAAAGGAAACATGAATAATATTAATCACCAATTAAAGTTAGCAGCTTGGCATAATCAACTGAACAAAATAGCAAACAGAAAGACTTATACTGCACAAGTCAAGAACCTAATGAAATATATGGTGATTATCTACCAATAAACACAGTTAAAGAAACAAATGAATATATACTTGCTTTGAATGGAGACGTTCTTCAGCAAAGACATATAGCTGCACTGATTCTTCAATACCTTTGTAGCTTCTACATAGCAGTTTTTTGTTTTTTGCCATTTTCTTCATTAGCTTTGTAATTTTGTGAATGTCGGGATTATAATGCAATAACTTTCTTTTTCACAAATGCGTCGCTGCGAGGATGGTTGAGCTGTCGTTGCTTTCGAATAAGCATCTGTCCGCTTCTTGAAAACGTTGGGCTGCTTTAAAATGCGTAGTGGAATGAGTCAGTTTTTTAGTTCCACCGACACTGATAAATAATGAAGGAAAAAAGGCTTGGATAAGCAGCTACCAATTAGCAGGCTTATCAGCCCAACATTTTGTGAAAATTTTCAATAAATATGAGAGAGAGAGAGAGAGAGAGAGAGAGAGAGAGAGAGAGAGAGAGAGAGAGAGAGAAGAGGTAACAAAGAATGAATTGTGAGTTGTCTTTTGGGCGCGAGAATAGCGCAAATTTTGAATATGAAGGTCTGATATAAATTAGAAAATTTACGTAACACAACACTCAAGTCTTATTGCATTTATTTATCTCATATCCAAATTTTGATTTTTACAATCTCAGCACTTCGAAAAAATATTACCTCAGGAGTACTGATGCATCAGTACTCCAATGAGGAGGTGTCACGTATGCAATGGTCCCACTAAAATGCCACGTGGCACTTCCTCATTGGAGTACTGATGCATCAGTACTCCCGAGGTAATATTTTTTCCAGCACTTTTACTTATGTAATCCACCTTGTCATATAGAGGTAAAAGTGCTTTTGTTGTAAAAATCAAAATTTAGGGGTGAGATAAGTAAATACATAAGAATTGGGGGGTTTATGTATGTATCATTATTATTTTTTAATTATATATATATATATATATAAAAGTTGATTTTATGAGTAGTAAAATTCAGGTCACGTTTTTGAAGAAATTTTCAATTATATATCTTTTTTAGTCAAAAATAAAATTTTCCTTAAGAAAAAAACAGGATTTATTAAATAAGATTATCAATATTAGTAATGATAAGATTTTAATAATAATATCAATAACAATAATTTTTTTAAACAGATTATTATTATTTTATTATATTTATCATTTGAGTTATTTACTTTACAAATCCATTCTCGTATTACAAGAATTTGAGAAAATATATTTTTTAAATAATTTTCATTATTTTTATTTAAATGAAAATTATAAAAATAATTTGCTCAAATTTAATCAAAAGAGAAAATTTTCATTATAGAAATTATAATTAATTTTTAAAAAATATTAAATTGTACCCTCACTACAAGAATTTCTAGCTCAGCCTTTGTATGAATGCAGTCCTGCTTCCATTGATGAGAACTGAGACTATCAGTCACATCTTTTAGGGGGAGATCGAAAAATTATCTTTAGGAATCTTCATGCAAAGTTGGAACTTCATTTCTTATCCAACATAGATGCTGAAAGTTCATTGCTTCCATTTTGGAATTGTTCTATTCTTGTTCACTCTTGTTATCTGCTGTGTACTTGTAGGAATAAGTGGCAGCTGCTGTTATTGCAGTTTTTATGGTTTGAAAAGCACAATATTCTGCTGTAGACTACAATATTTAGCTAGCTTCAATGTTTTGTAAGATGAATATTCGAGTTCATGCTTTATTTCTGAGCCTGAAAACTTAAGAATAGATATACATTAATAGATGCATTTTTCTAAGCCTAAATCCTCTCTCTAGCTAGCTACTAAAATGCACTGTAGAGAGCTGCTGATAAGTTATTGATCAATTAACATCCCTTGATTGTAGTTGCGATAGAGTGCAGGAATACCTTCTGTATTGAATAAATTTTAGTTTGGTTTATGATGTTCTTACTGCAAATATTTCATAAATTGTCTGTCATCATCTAACACTAAACAGCTCTCTCCATTTCAGCTTCGGTTATAATAAAATTCCAGATTCGACTCACTTCAAACTGTTTGGTTGTCTTTGTTTCCCACTCCGACCCTATCGTTGTAAGCAAAATGCTGCTTCAACTTCACACAAATGTGTTTTCCTCGCCTATGCAGTATCATATAATGGTTATATTTGTTATTTCCTTCATACTGGATCAGAAGCAATCTTTTCTCCACCTCTTCTACTCACAATACCATCCCTAGTCTTATTTGCTAAATCTTGAAACTTATCAACATCTCTGTAGTCAATCATGTATGCATCTATACTGTCTTATGTGCTAAATCTTGAAAGGTGTCATTACATATGGCAGAAGATTGACCAAAACTTCAATTTATAAATCATTTTTGTATATTATAACTTAAGAATGAGCTTCATCACTTAAACTTGAGAGACGAAACTAAAAGTATGTATCTTTATATTGTTAAAGCAAAAATGGATGCTATCATTGTATTAGGCAGCTGACGGATCCTGAAAACATAATTTTTTATACTCTAAATTGTCTTCCAACATCTTATTATCCGCAGAGAATGTTAGAATTCAGTTAAGAAAAATGTCAGAGAACGAAGATAGTTCAGTTAGTATTGTTGCAGAATTCTGTTAGGATATTATCTTCTTAGTGTTAGCGCATTGCTCCCTAAAAATGATAGAATTAGCTAGAGTCTACAATGAGAGTGAGTTTCTACAAAGTTTTTCTAAAATTTCAGTCATATGTTCAAGAAAGCTTGTCAAGTTTCGCTCTTGCCTAAAGAATTGATGCACAATAGGAAGAAAGGCAAGGAAAAAAATATTTTTGGGTTATTATTATTATTTGGTAGAGTGAACTCTCTCGCTCGAACCTGAGACATTGAGATTCTACAATTTTTTTTCCTACTAAATTGTTATATTTGCATATTTTGGCTTATTTAATTCATAACAAGCTTAATTGGGCGGATCGTGGATTTATTGTTCTTATTGTGTGGTAAAATATTCTCAACAACAGAGAAATTTTGTCTTAGCTCAATCTTCTTTTTCAACAAAAACATAGATAGAGATGTAAGAGACAGTAAAATTTTTTATATAAAAAAATCCTGAAAAGTTAAAAAATCACGGCGTTTGACCTGGTCAAAGTAATCCGCTAGTAAATTAAAAGTGTAGATATCTACTCTTCTTCTGTACTGGGGAACTGAGATTAGAAGATGATGTAGGTGACTACAAAAGTAGTAGTTTAGTTATAAGAGTTGTACTTGTTTGCTATAATGGTCGTAATTGGTCGTAACAAATTATTAGTGATGATCAATTTTTGGTGGCTTGTGATTAACTTTGATGATAGACTATAAATTTGGTGACTAGCAACCACTGCCTAGACTTCAAGTAATGCTATTAAAATGAATTATAGTCGAGATATATGCTTCATTTTTCTTATAAACTTCATAAAGAAAAACATAATCCATTGAAAGTCAAGGAGAACTTCGGAGGCCATAAAAGATCCCAATATTTTTTTTTGTGATGTTGCTATAAAATATGAAGTTCTAATGCAGATCCAATAACTTTGTATATTTCTTTATGATAAGTTTTCTTTTAAATGTATGAACTTGACTAAAATTTATGATGTTAGTAATTGATGAACTATTGATCCTTATAATTACCCCCGTTAGAAAAAGTCATCATAAATATCATTAGAAACCCAAGTTATTATAATTAAGATATTGCTCCTGTATAAAAACATGATGACATCAAACTTTTTTTAGGCTTATAATTTTTTATATTTTTATATGAATATTTAGATTCTTGAATAAGTAAAAATCTAAAATTAAAGTTAGTACATATTTCTTGTATAAAGAAAAATTATTTATCTTTTAAGGTTGGTGACTACTAAAATATAACATTTTGAGCTTTTTATTAGGTTGCATGTACGTTCTGAGGCTTATAACATATTGAGATTTTACTATGGCATATCTGTGCCTTCTAAGACTAATAATATTCTCAGATTTTTTTATTATACATGTTCCTTTTGAGGCATATAACATTCTAAAGTTTTTTTTAATTTACCTATAACCTTTTTAATGTGTTTTTACCTTTTAAGACTTATAATTTTCTTAGATTTTCTCAATGTGCATGTAAATTCAAGGCTTATAACTTTCTGAGACCCTGTCAACCACTTATTCTCATGGAGTCTTTCTAATGATGACATTGTCTACTACTAGTTTCCAATTCATGTTGTATCATGAACGTGCCTTTGAAGTATATGAGTGGATATATTATCTGTCATCTATCTTCAATAGATTTTTTTAGTAACAATTATGTCTAATTCTAGCTTTCCATCTAGACTACCTTGTGGGTGTGTCTTCTAGGGGTATATGTGGAGATTATTTCTGTCACTTACCCTCAAAGTGTCTTTCTAGTGAGGATTGTGTCCACTACTAGCTTTTCATTGATACTACCTCATTTTTATGTCTTCCAGAAGTATAAGTGAAGATTGCACTTGCCCTCAAGGAATCAATTAAATGATGATTATCTTTATTACTAGCTTTCTATCGAAACTCTCCCATAGACATCTTTCAATATATATAAGTGAAGATTGTGTCTGCCACTTTTCCTAAAGGGATCTTTCAAGCAAGGATTGTGTCTACTACTAAATTCCTATTGAGGTCACCTCATGTGCATGTCTTTAAAAAGTAAAAGTGGAGATCGTGCCTGCCACCTGCACTTAAAGGGTCTTTCTAGTAAAGATTGTGTTTAATACTAGCTTATCATTGAGACTATCTTCTAGGTGTATTTTTAGGAGCATAAGTAGAGATTGTATCTGACACTTGCCCTCAATGAGTCTTTGTAGCGAGGATATGTCCGCTACAATCTTCATATCAATTCTATCTTATAGGTGTTCCTTTTAAATGCATAATGGAGATTATATTTGTGATTTGCTTTCTAAGGATTTTTTTTTGATAAATATGAATACTACTCACTTCCTATCAAGCTACCTCATGAGTGTGTCTTCTAAATGTATAAGTGAATATTATGTATGCAACTTTTCTTCAAAGAGTCTTACCATAAACAATATTATTTATAAGAAAGTTCATCAATAATAAAAAACGTAAACGATAGATTTTTGTCTCTAAAAAAATGATTTTTTTTAGAGAGAAACTTTCATGATTTATTTTATTGATAAAACTTTTCAATATATGAGGGAAAATAATCTTTTGTAGAGATAAAGTGGATTGTAGTTATACTCCTCATTCAATAATACAAATATTTTTTATTATGATTCATTTGATCATCTCTATGTTGTTCTTAAAGGACCTTTGTGTACCAAATATTCAAAATTTTCTTTTAAGTGATTACATCTTTCAGTTGAACACGTTTTTGAATGATAAAAATGGCACTATTGAGATTGGTCCCTATCGTTTGAATTTTTAGTGGCCTTAGCTATTGAAGGTTTTCAGAAATTTGAATCTCTACTAAAATATTACTAGTGGATGTCCTTAGTTGAGTAAGATTGGATGTCTTATATTAATTCTGGTGAAAATAATGTTTTTCTTATGTTGACTTTACTGTCTTCTTTAGTAAGTTTATGCACTTTATCTAAGACAGTGTTTGTGTTTGTTAGAAGTTTGTTCAAATTATCTTCAATGTGCATTAATAGCTTTATCAACAGTGATTTGAGCCTCAATGCAATGGACGAGGCCATTATAAGAGCACTTTGTCTCTCACACTATTGATAAGCCTAGAGGCCCAAGTTGTAACTCTCTCAGGAAGATGTCTCTTGATAGTTATGGTTCCATTCTAAAAATTTGATAATTTTTAGTAGAGAATCTTTGAAAGCATTCCTTAATTGACTCTTAGTAATTTTGATAAATTCTAAAAAAATGAGATTAGTTTTTGATAATCCTTCAATTTATAAAAACTATTCTACAAAAAACTTGAAAATTTTATTGATGGTATGAATAATCCATATTGGGAGGGAATATAACCAAGTTTGTGCCTGAACTTTGACAGTGACAAAAAAAAAATGGCGAAGACGTGCATCAAAGGCATGTTTTATGTGCATGATGTTCTATGGTGGTCAATGTGTTCATATGGGCCAAATATTATGTCATATGAATCAATAATTAAGAGCTTGAATCATAATAAAATAGTTTTTGGAAGATTATCTAGGCCAAATGTGTAGGTTCTTAGAAATTATGATGACTAAGATCCTATTTTTTGTCTTAAAGCTCATTGTATGTGCACAATGGTTTTTTAATGGTGAATTTGTTCATAAGGATTAGATAATCCATCAAATGAATCAATATTTTTGAGTTTGAATCCCACTAAAATAGTTTGTTAGAGGATTATCTCGACCAAAGATGTAGACTCTTGTGAATTATGTTGATTGAGATGATAAGTTTTAACCTTGGAGAGATTTTTTTCTAAACCATATGTCGTAGCTCATCATTAATTGCATGATGCATTAAGCAAAGTTTTCCAAGAGTATTGGAGCTTTACAAATTGGTAGGACCGCATGGGATGTATGTGTGAAACTAGGAATATTTAAGAGGTCAGCTTCCTGACCCAGTTGAGCAGAAACTCTTATATGATGAGGGATTGCTAAAGGAGTGTTATCTATCTCTGTCCCTGATTGGTGGTTGATCTTAGAGTAGATGAATCTTACCCATTTGCTATAATAGTTGTCGAGCTTCGTGTATAAGTTGAAAAAATTCATTAAGAGATTCCTCCATTGTCCACATACGATCTTTTAGTGGCAAAGAAGACGCACCGTTTAAGAAACACATTAATTAAATTAAAGCTAAACTTTTAAACATTGATGCGTCTTTTAGTTTAACCATAGAATTTTATTAGAAATTCCAAAGTTATGTGCACTCATCCAAGAGCACTCCAGGAATGAGCACCCTCTTGGGAAGTTATACCAACAAGGCAAAACTGTGAGATCATTAGTCCAAAGTAGGCTATACCTTGATGGGAAGTATCATACAAAACAAAGTGTTATATCATTGGAGCCAACTCTTGAACCCTATTTGAATTTGTAGGGTCTACCTCTAAAATCCTATTTGTCTAGTGGATGATTCTGGCTATAAAGCACTAGTTAAGATGTTAGGTACTTAAGTAGGGGAGATTGTGAAAGCTCTTAAATTGATTGAAGCCTAAATCTTAAACATTAAGGCGCCATTGATGTAATGGTGAAATTTCATTAGAAACTCTAAAGTTAACCATGCACACCTGATCACTTCTAGGATGGGTGACCTCTTGAGAATTTACACCAATAGAGTAAAACCATGAGGTCACTATGCCAAAGCGAACAATATCTTAATGAATGGGAGTATGAGATGTCACTCCTTCACTAACGAGTCGGTGCTCATTAAAGGGGAAAAGATGTAGAGACTTGTCACTTCTGACTACAAGATTGTCTCATAGAATGGCAGACATAAGTGAAGGAGGATCTGCTGTTACAAGTATTATGCTTGTTAGCCATTGAAAGAGTACTCACAATTCTACAAAAGTGAAATTTTGATTCTCACATGGAACACCAGACTGTTATGTGCTAAAAAAATTTTAGCAACAAAAAACACTTATGTCTTAGCTCAATCTAATTATAGAGCACTGTTAGGAGTTATGATAGGAAATAATTTATTCTTATAAATAAATTATTTCCTTAGAATTCGAGTTATGTTAGGAAATAATTTATTCTTGTAAATAAATTATTTCCTTAGAATTAATGTGATATTTATTTTCCTATTTTACGTTATTTCCTATATCTCCTAATAATTAATGTGAATTAATTATTGGAGATACTAAGTGTTATACCCTTCCTTTCATATCATTTACCTTTTATTATTTTTCCTATTACAAGATTATTGTAAGGGTTATTTATAACCTCATTCATATCAATGAAAAGGTGTGTATTCCACCACATTATTCTGAGTTTTAACAAGCACACAAGAATAGAGATATAAGAGAACTTGTATTTTTAGGTGAAAAAAACGTAGGAAAGGGAAAATTCATGAGGCTCGACTAAATCAATATAAATCACTAAATAATTGAAAGTACAAAGTTACACTTTTCTTTTGTATTATGGAAGATGGGATTAGATAATGAAGTTAGTTGCTACCAAGATAATAGCTGGTTACAAAAGTTATAATTTGGTGCTATAATAGTTGTGTTTGGCAGCAATAATTTACAGATGGTGGTCGACGATTACTTTTAGAGGCCGAGGACAAACTTTGGTGGTCGGTGATCAATTTGGCTGATCGACAACACTGCCGAGAAACTTAAGGAGTTAAACTTTAGTAATCAACTTGGTCTCATCTCTCTTCCTCCCTCTTCAAGTGAAGAATGTGGGTTCATTTATAATTTTTGATAGGGTCATTTTGATAAAATTAGCCAATCTTTCTAAAGCACTTTACCAAATGATTCATAATGATTTTTTTGATCACATGTAGTTTTTTTTTAAAATATTTAAGTGTCTTAATGGCATCAAAATTATATAATCATGATTTCATTGGATTCTTCTCATTAGACACTTAGATTTGAATATAAGCACGTCAAATTTAAAATTGTTTGACCTTTCCATTGATGCACTTAAACCTTTAATAACACTTCAAGTGCTTGATCTGGGCGTATTTGGATTTAAATCAGATCACTCTCAATATCTTTAGGTTCATCATATCGGGTGCTTAGTTTGACTATAAATCACTTGAAATCAAGTATTGAATGATCTTCAATTTGAATTTTGAATATTTCTTACTTAAAATGCATAGAATTTCATGCTTTATGATAAAAATTTGTTTGATGACACATCAGTTCTAATGTTATTGGTCAAGATGGTTTTGTTATGGTTATTATTTCATATTAAATATGATCTCTAAGCTTGGTCCCCTAGCAAGTAAGCGTCAAAGGTTATATTTATTATTTCATATTAAATATTGATATGGCTGCACTCTCACAATAAAATTAGAAAAGAAATCATTTTGGTTTATATTTTAAATGGCACATTTAAATGACAATAATGTTATATCATTTTTCCTAAAAATTTTATGCAAAATCGAGTTTTTCAGCTCTCTATATTACAGATTTACGTGGCAGCTTTTTGTTGCGTCCACATGTACCTGCTGCTACATGGGGGTGTGATGCGGGTGTGGAACTGAGTGTTCGAGTTACTCATTCGTTTAGTTTTAATATTCAAATTTTGAAAACAGACAAAAGAGCCGTTACGGTTGATATTTATTTGCCACCCAACCTCCGTAATTCGATGCTGCTTCAGTGGAGTCGTTACGGCTTGCGTACCGCACGTGCCGAATCTAATGAAAGAATTGTGAGATGTTTAGAATTATTAATAAACCATAAGTCTTTTATTGCATGCGGTGGAGAGAGCTTTCATCTTTTTATTACATATTTGAGCTTCAGTAATTATTTTTTATTTCAAAAGAAAAAAAAATTTGGGCTTAGATATATTATATATATATATATATATATATATATATATATATATATATATATATATATATATATATATATATATAAAAGGAAACTGCTAAATTAGGTTTAGTTTAAAAGGACAGTGAAGTTCTATTCCATTGGGATGACCACTGACATTTGAAAATTGTTTCATTTGATGAAGCACTGAGAGACAAATTTCTCCCAAATTTTTTTAGGAGAAGTCGAATGCAGCTTTCAAAAGAAATTGATTGAACGATGAAGCTCTTTCAAATAAAGTCTTAATTATTTTTTTGTGATTGAAGCATTAAGCAAAAAGATAGGCATAATTTAAAATATGCAGTTAATTAAAATTTATATCCGCTAAACATGCAGGTGCAACTATATTAAAATACTATTATTAAAACTTATATTAATTATAAAATAACTTCATGATTTTCTTTGGAATTTTGAAATGCATGGTAATACGAGAAAACTTTGGGTATATTGATTCAAATTTAATCAGAATAAAATAAAATAATACACATTTTAGTTAATTAATTATATCACAACAATTTTTAATTTTATTAATTTATTTTTATTAAATTTAGATAAAATATTTTGATTTTTTTTTCCGAATTATATGCTTGCAAATTTGGAGGAGGACGCATTTCTTTCGTGAGGATTTGAATGAGAACAGAAATTCGGATTGAACGGAATTTATTTGAATATTTTTTATTTAAAAATATTCAAGACTCGGGTCGACCGTTATAAAATGCGCTTTATCGGCCGTTAGGTCAGCGATGGCCGTCGGAGATAGCGGTGACGGAAAGCCAATGCAATCGCAACGGAACAGACCCCCGCCTGCCACGTCACCCCCTGCGAGGTCCAGCTTTCTCTCACTCTCTTGCGTGAAGAGGGAGAAACGCTTCTTCAACTATAAAAGAAATCAGTAGGCACTTTTCTCACTAAAAGCTGGCTTCTTCGAATCAATTCGAGCTTCTCCACAGTAAACCTCTTTCGCTTTTTCCCCTGCCTTCTTTTCTCCGCTTCTAGCTCACTCCATCAGTCGAGAGAACCGCAGAAGAAAGAACGAACGAGAATGGAGCGGAGCACGCCGGTAAGGAAGCCGCATACGTCGACGGCGGATCTGCTTACTTGGCCGGAGAAACCTCCGGTGGTTGATCCGCCGGTGCCCGACTCCACAACACGCCGTTCTCACAAGGTAGCAAACCCATTGTCGAACTATTCGTTTGGGAAGTTTTGTTAGCTTGTTAGGGTTTTGATCGTCGGAAAAAAAATGTTGCAGCCGTCGGGAGGCATCAGCCCAGCGTTGTTCGGCGGGCCGATGACGGAGGAGGAGGCTGAGAGTGTGAATAAGAGGTGAGATCTGTTGTTTGGTTTTAACTTTTGTTTATATAGATTTGTGTTTTGCTGGCCCACTATGGAGCTTTTTGTTGTGTTTATGTAAGCAGTTTTTTTTTTCTTTTTTTTTAAAATCCTTTTCTTATTCTGATGAAGAATAGATTTGAAATTCAATATTTTTTTATTAATTATATTAGATGTTCAGTATTTGAGAAAATGCTTTTTAATGATATGTAATGCTTTTCAAGTTTGAGTGAGGGGTGAAATTAGGGCATGCAATTTGCTGATTTGGATGTATAGGCTCACAAATTAGTAACCTTTTGCTAAAACCGATCTAAGTCAAACCTAAATTTAGCATTTGGTCCTATTTCAAACCAAAATAATTAAAAATTAAGGTTCTATTTCAAAATAAAAATTTTATTTATTTATTTATTTAATTACCATTTTTATTCTTCGATTTAATGTATTTTGCTCAATTTATTTATTTATTTTTTAATTTCATAATCTTAATATTATTATTATTTTTTTCTTTGATTTTTCAGTTTTGACCAAATGGTTAATTTGGGTGTATAGGTTCACAAATTAGTCAAATTGAATGAAATCTAAATAGAAAATTCAAAATTAAATGAACAAAAATTTTGCTAAAACTGATCCAAGCCAAATCGAAATGTAATTCACTTTAACCGATTCAGATTTGAGCAAACCAAAATATAGTATCTGGTTCTATTTCAAACCGAAACAATTAAAATTTAAGGTTATATTTCAAAATCAAAATTTTATTTATTTTTATGGACTCATTATATCTTAAAAATCTAAAATTTTAAACTAAACTGAAATAAATGTAGTATGCCCAATTTATTTTTTTCTAAATGCATTTAATTTTTCAATCCTAAAATTATTCAACTTTTTGATTTCTTTGGTTTAATGAATATTAAAATCGATCTAAATTGAAAACTGAATATTCTAATTTTTAAAATAAAAATTGAATCATTATTTTACAACTAAATTGAGTCAATCAAATGAGCTCAACTTGATTTTGTTTTTCAAGTTTGACCAAATATACCTTGTGAATAGGGTTCTCTCATTTATAGCTTGCTTCTTTTGACGTTGAATGAATATTTTTCGATCTCTTTAGTTTTCAAACTTTTTTGTTTGCCCTTGCTTTAGTAAATCATACATTTTAAATGCATTTAATTTTCAATCCTAAAATTATTTGATTTTTTTATTTCTTTGGTTTAATGAATATTAAAATCGATCTAAAAATTGAAAATTGAATATTGAATATTGTAATTTTTAAAATAAAAATGGAATCATTATTTTAAAACTAAATTGATTGAATCAAATGAGCTCAGCTTGATTTTGCTTTTCAAGTTTGACCAAATATACACACCCCTTGGTGAATAGGGTTCTCTCATTTCTGGCTTGCTTCTTTTGACTTTGAATGAATATTTTTCGATCTCTTTAGTTTTCAAGCTTTTTTGTATGCAAGAATAAATGAACCCTTGCTTTAGTAAATCGTACATTTCTTTTGCTCTCTATGTCCTCTCTCTCTCTCTCTCTCTCTCTCTCTCTCTCTCTCTATTACTTTGTGCAATAGTTGTGGAATGTTGGATTGAAGAAGCTTCAATAAGCGGGCAAATATAATTAATTCAGAAATATTCGGAAGGAAAAAGTGTAGGTCAAAGTTAACTTGCCTAGAAGTTTTGTGAAAACGCTTCTAAAAAGATATAAGCATTTCATGCAATACTCAATCGGGATTATTTTGATTGGTGACGATGATGACGATGGCTAAACATTGATAAACTGTTAAACTTAAGCATGAACATCGACATATGGTTTGTGGGATTCTATTTTTTTCCTTGATGCATAAGATTATACCATGCATTTCTTTTACCTTACTTTCACATCAATGTGATTCATAAATATATACTAACTATTTGGACTCTAAATCTTCTCGTAAAAGTTAGCTAGCAACATGATGACCGTTAAGAAACATGGATTCTTTTTTGTTTCTTTTAATTTAATATAACACTAATTTTCTGCAAATCTTAAAAGTTGCAATCTCACGTATAATTGGCTAGCCTTTAATGATGTACATGTAAAGGAAGCTTTCATGATCACATGTTCTTCACATGGAGGTGTAATAGTAATGACATGATTGCTACCTGTATATAGCTTTAAGGTTTAAAATGATAAATAAATGATGTCATGGTTTATAATAATTAAGATTTGATATATCTTATGCACTTTTGAATTTCTACTCTTCGAGCATTTGGTATGCAGAAGTGGCCTTATTGCTGTTTCAACAAATAGGGGGGCTTATGACTATTTTAATAGAGCTTCTTCTCGACACTTTATGAAAATTATCTATGAAATTGCAATCTTGTTAGTGAATTTTAATTCGTGGAAAGGGAAGAGAGAAACATCTTATTGGAGAGGGCATAATTCCCGAGCTCACCGATCTTTAACCATTGCTCATGGAGATCTAAGATTATATAATCTTGTCTTAGTTAATTAATTCTATGACCACAGAAGTTGGAAAAATTTTCTTATTTTACAGGACAATACATGAGATTTGGGGAGCGGCTCGTGAGACTTATTTGAGTACAGAAGATATTGCAGAATTATTTAAGAATGAGCCAAAACTACATGAACTTTGACAAGAAGAGTTAAGTATCACTCAATACATTAACACACCATCCAGATACTGGTTACAATTTGATATGTATAATATAAATGCTAAAAAAAGATTCAATTATTTTTCGTCTTTATTAACAATTAATTTTTCAAGCCCAAATGAACAAGGAATTCAATCAACCTAGAATTATCATTGATCTACTTGACACTAATTGAACAATCATAAATTAAAAGTCATAATAAATAAATTATGTACAAATTTTTTTGTGATCATATGGCATAATTAAATACGAACCAACCTACTTATGGAAGTTGAAAAATAAGAAGGGATCACATCGTGGATAAAATTAATAAATAAAATAGGGTTGTAATCAAGCTGAACCGAACACATCATGGATAAGATTTAGTTTGGTCATATTAAAAATTGTGCCTGTTCGGTTAGAGCATATGCTTTTGCTAGATTTATTTAGACTTCTCTATGATCATGATTGTTTTATGCTTGATTTTTTAAAATTAAGCAAATAAGAGATTAAATGGGTTGATAGCAAAGATACAAAAAGGTTCAATTCTTTGACTTCTTATATTAACAAATAATTTCACAAGCCCAAATGAACAAGGAATTCAATAAACTTGGAATTATCATCTAACTACTTGACAATAATTGAACAAGCATAAATTAAAAATCATAATAAATAAATTACGGTTAAGTTTTTTTTTGTCATCATATGATATAATTAAATTCCATCCATCTTTGTTAAAATTTAGAGATAAGAATGGACTGCATGAAATCGCTATGTAGACATACTAATAATAGAATAGTTGATTTAAAAAATTAGAAAGCTAAAAAAATAAATATTAGTATTTACTTAGATAAAAAGTATTCCATGAAAATAAGCTGACATCAAATGATTCACTTTGATCTCTCTCCCAAAAGTTAAGATAATACCTAAGAAAATCAATAATAAATGAGATACTTTAAATTATACTATGTGATGGACTAACACAAACTAAATTTAAGATCCCATGTGTAATTTTCATCCCTCATTAACAAAATATTTAGTGACAACTATTTTTTATTTTTTATGGCTAATTATTTGAATTGAACTCAACAACCATTTCAACTTTTCTTTTGGCCTTTTAATTACTAATATATTGTTGTTTAGCCATTGCGTGTGAAATTTTGCGATAATATAGTCTGGCTGCTTTTATCACTTCTTAAAAATTATATATTCTATGAAAACAAAAGTCAACTTGTGAATTATGCTCATTTGGGATATACTAGTTATAATTTTTGTATTGTTATGCTTCCAAGTTTGCACTACATTTTCACTATCAAATTTAGGGTTGGTTGCCCCTTACTAAAGTGCATTTATCCTTTTCCTTTCTTGGACAAGTTTATAAATGCCTTTTATATTGAGTTGTTCCACCATCATTATTTTTACTTTCATATAACTTGCAATGATTGTATTTTGCCTTTTCAACATCATTTTTTAATTTTACCATAATGATATCTTTTTAAACTTCTAAAATTCTCTCTTTCTTGTTTTAAAGGGGCCTTTTTTACTATTTTCATTAACAATTTTCAGAACACTCAACAACATTTGTAACCGCATCAACTACAGCATCCTCTTTAGTGTCATTAATGGTTTTATCAATGGAAAAGCCTACAATCGAATAAATGTTGATTTACTGATTATAAATTAAAAGCTAGAAGTTGTGAACTATTAAAATCTTAAGAAGTGGCATTAGACATACTTAACATTCATCAGCATTCCATTGTAAAGATGAAAGTTAATGTTCACATGGGATATACTCCTTATAAATTTTAACATTGTTATACTTCAGGACTTCCATTACACTTCCACCATAGATTAGCACAGCGAAGTGCATCTATCCTTTTTCTTTCTTGGACAAGTTTATAATTGCTGTTTATATTGTTTTATTGCTCGATCGTTACTTTTATTCATATATAACTTGCAATGATTGTATTTTACCTTTACAATATCAATTTTTAGTTCTATCACAGTGAAGTTTTTCATTTTGGTTTGATCAAGCCAACACTGGAGACGAATTTACTGGTTGCAAATTAAAAGCTAGAGGTTGTGAACTATTAATATTATTATGGCATGTGAACTAACTACCAAATTAAACATAATATTCAGTATTATACTACATATAAGCAACTAGCAATATTTTTTATCATGTTGATGTAACATGGTAAAATATATTATTTTTTATATTCAATTTTGTGTGATTTATTTATTTCTGATGTTGTATGCATAGTTGAAATTTAAAAGTATATTTTTTTGCAAAATAAATGAAAGAACTATTTTGATGTGCTTTGTAAAGTAAAAGAAAAAATATTAAGCATTTGCTTTGAATCGAGGACCAAGACATTGGAATAAATATTTAGTGATGGTTGTAGGATTTGAAGCCCTTATTAGTCCTAACCTCCTTCTGGTCTCTTATCCTCTGGGCTAATATGGTGTGCTTGTTGACATGCCATCTACAGTCAAGCTGAGAATGAGAGTAAGAGATGAGTGCATCGCCTGTAGTTGCTTGCTCACATAAATTTTGACCTTGGTGTCTTGTTGCTCAAACAAACAACCTTAAACAACTATGGAGATTAAAAATTATAATACGTAAAAGTGTGGAATGAGAGGGGAATTTTAGAATTAAGATACGAGAATTAAAAAAATAAGTAAATATATGATATTTTGCTATTAATAAATAATTCAACATTTTATATTTAACAAATTTTAATTAATAATATATGATTTATTGTAGACTTAATTATTGAAGCTTCGATACCGAAGTTAACCTGAGCTAATTAGGTTACAAACAAGGCTCAAATTAGGTAAAAAAAGACAACACAACAAGAATCCTCGGCGAGGGCTAATCAGGATGGCCCGTCGGGTAGCGGCGATGGGGTCTTAGAGGGGTGGTGGTGAGCTTTAAGGGAGCTTGCTCCAGTTTCGATTGTGACAGGAATTGGAGGCTCAACCTGCTGCTCGGCTGGGAACAAACAAGGAGATGGGGCGTGGCTAGGAGAGGATGGGAATGGGGTGTGAGGCTCGGCAAGGTGGGTGGAGGGGCTGAACGGTCGAGCAGAGGGGGGTGTAGGGGAGGAGGAATATGCAGGGGAATATGTCGGGATAGTCACCACCTTGAAGCAGGATATAGCCGAAGCACCACCTATTATCTTATACAACCCTAGCTAGGGAAGAATGCCTTGGGTCGGAAATCTGAAAGCAGAATCAATCCAAAACTGAGCCCTAAGCAAGTAAACAACAACTTTATAAAGGAAGAGAGGATAGAAAGGGAGGCCTCTCCTTTGGGCGGGAAAGCAGCAACAAGAACTGGGACAGGAAATCAACGACTGGTCAGTGAAGGTGGGGGCGTCGTCTGGAGAGCAGCGTGTAGGGGAGAGGGATATGCAGGGGAATAGGTCACCTTGGAGCTGGATATAGTCGGAGCACCGTCTCTCATCCGATACAACACTAGCTTGGGAAGAAAGCTTAGGGGCTGAAATTTGAAAGGAGAATCAATCCTAAGATGTCCAAAACAAGTAAACAACAACTATATAATGTAGGATAGTCTAGAAGGAAGGCCTCTCCCCTTTGGGCGGCAAAGCAACATCCCTTGGGAGGCAAACAAAAAAGGAAAGGGAGGAGGGGCGGTAAACAGAAAGGGAAAAGGAGGAAGGAGAGGCAAAACGACATCCCTTGGGCGGCAAATAAAAAAGGAAAGGGAGGAGTGGCAATAAATAGAAACGGAAAGGGAGGAGGGGCAATAAACAAAAACGAAAAGGGAGAAAGGGGCGGTATCTCTCGCTCACAAGCTTGGTTGGTCTGTCCAGTTTCCCTATTGAACCGACTCCCTCTTGAATCAGTTCAGGAATCACGCCCCACATCAAGCTTTTAATTAACAAAGAAAGTAGTTTCTTAAATAATTCTAACATTGACAGTCAATTTGAGAATGAGGGTAAGAGATGTGCGCGCCTATAGCGCCTATAGTTGCTCGCTCACAGAAATTTTGACCCTATTGTTCTATTGCTCTAGCAGGCATTCAACTATGGATATTGAAAGCAACGACTCGTCAAGGAAGGTGAGGGCGTCAACTGAAGAGCAATGTGTAGGGGAGAGGGATATGCAGGAGAATAGGTCACCTCGGAGCAGGATATAGATGGAGCACCAACTCTCATCCGATAAAACCCTAGCTTGGGAAGAAAGCCTAGGGGCTGAAATTTGAAAGCATAATCAATCCAAAGCTGTCCAAAACAAGCAAACAACAACTATATAATGGAGGATAGTCTGGAAGGGTGGCCTCTCTCCTTTGGGCGGCAAAGCAACATCTCTTGGGAGGCAAACAAAAAAGGAAAGGGAGGAGGGGCGGTAAACAAAAAGGGAAAAGGAGGAAGGAGCGACAAAGCGATATCCCTTGGGCGACAAACAAAAAAGGAAAGGGAGGAGGGGCAATAAATAGAAACAAAAAGGGAGGAGGGGCAATAAACAGAAACAGAAAGGGAGAAAGGAGCGATATCTCTCGCTCACAAGCTTGGTAGGTTGGTCCAGCCTCCCTATTGAACCGGCTCCCTCCTGAATCGGTTCAGGAATCACACCCCGCATCAAGCTTTTAATTAACAAATAAAGTAGTTTCTTAAATAATTCTAACATCTACAGTCAAGTTGAGAATGAGGGTAAAAGATGCGCGCGCCTATAGAACCTATAGTTGCTCGCTCACAGAAATTTTGACCCTAGTGTTCTATTGCTCAAGCAGGCGTTCAACTATGGATATTGAAAATGATAGATAGTACATAAAAACATGGAATGAGAGATGAAATTTAGAAATAAGAGACGAGAATTAAAATAATAAATAAATATATGATATATTGCTATTAATATGTAATTGAACACATTATACTTAACTAATTTTAATTAATAATATATGATTTATGGTAGACTTAATTATTAAAACTTTTAAGTAACAAACAAACTTGTTTCTGAGCACTTAATAAATGAGTTGGGCTATATTCAACTTGGTTCTTTGAGGGGTAGCAAACAAAAACGAAAAGGGAGGAAGGAGTAGTATCCCCTGCTCACAAGCTTGGTTGGCCGGTCCATCCTCCCTGTTGTACAGGCTCCTTTTGAACTAGTTCAAGAGTTACGCCTCATTTCAAGCTTTTAATTAACAAACAAACTAGTTTCGTAACTAAATATGTCATCTACAATCAAGCTGAGAATGAGGGTAAGAGATGCGTGCAACACCTGTAGTTGCTCGCTTACATCAATTTTGACCATAGTGTCCTGTAGCTCGAGCAATCGATCTCAAGTAATAATGGATAATTAAGATGATAGTACGTAAGAGTATGGAATGAGAGGTGAATTTTAGAAATAAGAGACGAGAATTAAAACAACAAATAATTATATGATATGTTGCTATTAATAAATAATTAAACATTATACTTAATTAACTTTAGTTAATAATATATGATTTATCGTAGAACTTAATTATTAAAGCTTTTAAATAACAAGCTAACTAGTTTTTGAACATTAAATAAATGAGTTAGGATATATTCAAACTTTTCTTTTATCTTTCAAGATTTTGAAAAGAGTCTAACTTATTTAATTCAAATTTAATGGAACTTAAGCAAAAACAATAAATGCATTGGTTTATTTAACAACCCTAAATATAATTTAATTGATAAAAAATAAAGTTGGATTTTTTGACGATATTCCATTGCAACATGTCTACATTATTATGTTGTTAAATTATCTTTATCAATTTTTGGATTCGCTAATGGTAATTTTAATGGCTCTTAAATACTATTGTGGATTTTTATGTTTAGAAAATTTTATTCTACTCAATTATCATTCATTTATCTTTTATCTTTTTAACAATTCTTTTGTGAACTGATAGGAAACCATTCTCTGGTCCTAAGTTGAAAGAGATGATCGGTAGCGGTATTTTTTCAACTGCTAGCGAAGATGACATATCAGATTCTGGCACCTTGAAAAATCTCAATTATAGAACAAGAGTAAAAGTTTATCAGGTAACTCTTTTATCAAAAAACATCCCAATTCTCTTAAAATCAAATAATTATTTTAGCTTAAGGCTTATAATTTTTATTCTTTTTTGGAAGAACACACACAAGTTTAGAAGTGATTTTAGGGTTGTTTTCTATGTATCTTGTTCTCTTTTATCTATGTATGTATAACTGTTGCAATGGAAGTATTTGGTGTATTCACATCTATTGTTGTGAGATCTAATTACCAATCCTTTTACTAGTTTTACCTACAATGTTGGAACAAAAAAGTCTGGAAACTCTCAATCTCAAATTCTTAGACTTAGTTTCAAAACTAAATTTTGAACCCGAGTTATTTGAAATTCATATCCAAGAGCTAGGTTTTGACTCATTTGAATAGAGAGAGGTGCGTACAAAGTAGGCACCACCATGTTTACCAGAAAACTATGTCACATGCAATGATGATGACAAGGATGGTTGTAACTAGTTCCATCAAGTCACGATTCTATGAATGTTGGTAGTGATGGTAATAATGATGAGAATAACAACGACGACGAAGAATGATAATAGTTTAAAGGCAAATGAAGAGTGTTATATAGATGGAAGAAAGAGGGAGATAGATACAAAAATTCAAAAAGGGGAGGATATTCATACATACATAAATATATATACATACATATATCTATACATGTCGTTCCGCTCTCCTAGGGTTTCGCCTCATGGCGAACCCTACGTCTCGCGTCACCTTCGGTTTGCGACACACACACACGCACACAGATATATATATGTGTGTCTAGGAAAGATAATAAAAAAGAATGAACAAGCAAAGAAAAGTATAACACCTGATATCTCCAATTAATCAATTCGTATTAATTATTTGGAGATAAATGAAACAACATAAAATGAGAAAACCTAAAATAGAAAAATAAATCAAGTTATATTAGGAAATAAATCTAATATTCATAACTTCTTAAAGAAATAAATTATTTTCTAATATAACTTCTAAAACAAGAAAAAGCTCCAGATGAGGGTCTAATACAAGAAAAAGCTCTGGAGGAGGACATGATATTAAAAAACGCTCCGGAGGAGGGCCTGCCATAGGAAAAGCTCCAGAGGGTCTGCTACAGAAAAAGCTCCGGAGGAGAGTTTGCTGCAGGAAAATACTTAGGAGGAGAGTTTGCTGCAACAAAAAGTTCACATGGTGGGTCTGCTGCAGAAAAAAGTTCCGGAGGAAGGTCTGTATAGAGTTTTCGATGGTAAAAAAGAAACTAACTAAGAAATACATATAGGTCGGTTACTCAAATTCCATTCAAGAATAAATCCAGTCTTGCCTCTGTAATAACCTTTCACAAGTTGTTTTGAAAACAAACCAAAGATGAAGTCATCTGTAACAAGCTTCCTTTCATTTCCAAAAGGAGGATCTGCTACAGAAAAAGTTCACATGGTGGGTCTGCTGCAGAAAAAAGTTCCGGAGGAAGGTCTGTATAGAGTTTTCGATGGTAAAAAAGAAACTAACTAAGAAATACATATAGGTCGGTTACTCAAATTCCATTCAAGAATAAATCCAGTCTTGCCTCTGTAATAACCTTTCACAAGTTGTTTTGAAAACAAACCAAAGATGAAGTCATCTGTAACAAGCTTCCTTTCATTTCCAAAATCCATGTATGTGAAATGGCGGAGGGCGCCATAGAGGTGCTGCCAGAATTTGCAGCCAATAGGAATTTGCGGCCTGCAGGAAGGTGTCTGTAAGGTATGGAGGAAAGTTTTTAAGCCGGAAGAGATGATTTCTGGCTGTGAGGGGACCTTCAGGGAAGAGGTACAACTGCCCGAAATTTATATGGGAAAATATATAGAGGTAGATCCGGTGGCAGGAAAAACCTATAGGATGGAGGTTTGGCGGCAGGAAACGCTGCAGGGAGAGAACCGCTGGAGGAGTAGATCCAACAGTCCTGGTAAGAGGTCTGTCAGCAGCAGGTAGGTTGACGGGAAAGGCTTTGGAATTCTTTCCAGTCTCTATTAGCCTATCTGAAGCTCCACGTATGATCTGCCTAAGCCTTTATGAGAGGGTTTAGAAGCAATCAAGTTTCAAGAAGCTTCAAATTTCCGCTTCTCCTTCATACTCTTACTGGTCTGGAAAATTAAAGACTTCAAATTTTTGCACTAACTCTAGTGGCAAAATGAATGATTCTACATGTCTCCTAAGCCTGCTAGCATTGATCCTGAGCAGCCTGCGTCAGATCCACGAATCATTTTGCTCTGACATTCGCATATGCACCCTCATGAGCTCCTCAATTGCCATTGGCTTCTTCACCATCCTAGAGGGGTTGCTTTCCTTTTGGGGCTCTTCTGCAACAATTTAAGCCCCAATGCTTTTTTCACCTTGGCGACAACTTTCAAAGTTAGAGATCTCTGTCGTAGTGACGATGTCACCAATCCCGATGCAGCTGCCACTCTTTCCAAAGAAGAAATGTATGTCAACGACTTTCTAGCTATATTTTACGGCGACAAAGATCTCATACGCTATCTTTTGGAGCTCCTAATCAGATAAGTTTCATTCCAATTCACCCAACGATAAGTGAAGAAGCTCTGTCGATTGTCGACAGCGACAAGAAGAAGAAATGTAAGGAATCGCCGGATGATTCACCCTTGATTTCTCTAGGGTTCTTCTCAAAGCTATTTTAGGATTTTCGATTCTGGCGGCTAGTTTTGGTGGAGACTCACTCCCTTCCTACAAATAGGATGGCAAGCAGGAAGGGAGTTCGGTGGCCCTAAAAGGAGGACCAGTGGCTAGGTAGGAAATCTGACTCTGATATCATGTTGATTTTCAGAATAAAGCGGACTATTTTTATTTATATAAAAGGGGGTATAAATAACTCTTACATGAATTCTAGAATAAAAAAGAACAATAAAAAAGAAATAATAGGTAAGGAAAGATATAACACCTAATAAGTCCAATTAATAAAAGATTTTTTGGTAGGAGATACTTTGAGTGTGAAGTAAAATAATTGCATGGTTTTAACTTAGTGTATATGTGATATCAAGTAAAATTAGTTCGTAAACTTTTGAAGCATTTAAAATATGTAGAAAGAGACTTATAATTACAAAATAAACTAGCTTGAATTGCTATAGTTTCTCGTGTCGTAATTTGTCCCTAGAATGCTCTCCACCTGCACCATTGGGATGATCCACACCTACCACTCATCCACAACGCTGCATGGACAACGGGGACCTCTCACCTCGCCTTCCCTTCAGTAATTTCTTTTTCATCTATGCTGCCCTCAGCCAAGCCTTATAGCTTACCATTGCCAACTACTATTACATTAAAGTGCTCTATTCCTTCGTCCGCTTTTTGGCAGAGCTTGCTCGTTGCATCAATATGTAAGGCCTCATTGTAGGACAAGTCATCAATCTTGAGTCCAACACCCTCATTTAACAACCTAAACTCTCAATGAGTCTCTCATCCATCGAGATACTATTCAGTTTGGCCTAATGGCATCACGATTTTGTTCCATTAACGTAACTTCCAATAGGTTAATCATCCTGGAGTGTTCCAACACAAGCATGCTTAACTTTGGAGTTTATGATGAAATAACAATTGTAACATTAAAAGGCGCCTCGATATTTAGAAGTTCATCTCATTCTACTTGAGGAGATTCACATAGGGTGCTTGTCATCTTTGGAGGTTTGAGTTCATGCATGTTAACGGTCCATAGTACTATTTGAGTTTGTGGCTGTTATAGAAAGAGAAGAATTTATTTGGGTGGTGATGTTGGGGTCTATATCCGTACATGATTGTCTAAGAAAAATATGAAAATGGCTAGTTGCCAGGTAAAAAAGCAACAGTTTCTTGGTTTTGCACATGCTGATGTTCCTGTAACTCTTTTTCTGTTAATGCTCTTTAATACTCTTATACTTCTTGTGGTGTATCAGACTTTGAACTTCACCTCCAATTAAATAGAAAATATAATTTCCTTGCACTTACATTAAATGCAATCAAACAACTCTAAATAATCATACCACATTGCATGTACTTTGCATTATAATGCACGAGTTCAGAATATTTGCAACCAAGCAAGCCCATAAAATTTCCTTCATAATTCTTCTAAACTAATTGTATATATCCTTTTACGAATTCATTTTTTTATCCCTCATCATACATATCTAATTACCCGAGTCAAATTTATATAATCATTTTTCAATGAATCATTTTCAATGTTCTGCAAGGCTAAAATTCAATTTCTTATTCGATTCAGCAAGCAATAAGCAGTATCAGCCAAATTTCGTTTAGTGCTGAGGAGATTGTTTCCCCAAGGAAACCCACCTCACTACCAGAGGTGGCAAAGCAACGGGAATTAAGTGGAAATCTTGAGAGTGCTGTAGAGGATAAAATGAAGAAACAACAATCTGATGCAAAGAACAAAGAGCTTAGTGGCCATGATATTTTTGGCCCTCCTCCTGAAATTCCTGTCAGGCCTTTAGCTGCTCGTAATTTGGAATTGAAAGGACAGCTAGATTTCGGAGACCCTGCACCCGAAATCATGCTCACATCAGTTGAAGTATCCAATGTAAGTCGCAAGATTTCATAGTTTAATTTTAGGGGCATTTACATACATACCACACAATTCTTATATATTTACATATGTAACACCTAAATTTTGCTTTTTTACATACATACCACCCAAATCTTTCGTATCATGTCAAAAACATCATTATTTAAACTTTTTAAAAGTGAAGTATGCCTTTTCATGCTAATGTAAGGTCGTATGTATGTAGAAATTGATATGTGGACGCTAAATACGTATATACATAGGAATTGAGTGTTATACATGTAAAATTTTCTTGTTTTAAAAACTTTTTAAAAGTGAAGTATGCCTTTTCATGCTAATGTAAGGTCGTATGTATGTAGAAATTGATATGTGGACGCTAAATACGTATATACATAGGAATTGAGTGTTATACATGTAAAATTTTCTTGTTTTAATTTGGTAATATCGTCACTATTACATGTGCCGTGAATATACTTTTTACTGAAATGTTACTTTTATTTGGAAGTATGCCTTTTCATGCTAATGTAAGGTCGAATGTACGTAGAAATTGCAATGTCGGTGCTAAATATGTATATACATAGGAATTGAGTGTTATACATATAAAATTTTCTTGTTTTTATTTGGTAATATCGTCACTATTACATGTGCCGTGAATATACTTTGTACTGAAATGTTACTTTTTTTTTTTTTATACATGTAACACTAGAAAACATGCTTAGATCACACTCAGTGATAACATTTCTTGTCTAGTCTGCAGAGGAAGTATCTGATATTTCCTTCTTATCATCTTAAAATCTTATTTATTCCAAATTTTTTCTACATTAGGCTGGATACTTATTAGTTCCTCTATTTTGTTCAAAAGAACTTATTTCTTCTTGCTCTAACCCCAAATGCCACTTAGCACCAGCAACTTTGCTCTTTCTTAATAAAGTTAAGTTGTTTGTTTTATGATATTTATTTTAGAATTGGACTCAAATATATTGATTTCAGTAAAAATAGTATTTAATAAAATGAAAAAGAAGATTTACACAGATATCATTAAATTCTTATGTATTTATATATCTAACAACTAAATTTTATTTTTTTTATATAAATGCCATTATATTTATGCATACTTTTTAAAAGTTAAAGTAGTGATATTTTTTATAGGAAGATAAGGGTGGTACAAATGAAAAAAAAACTAAGTTTAGATGTTAGATATATAAATGCATAAGAGTATGGTGGTTTATATTAACATGTTACATGCTACAATACTGCCACATATGACGGTTGAGAGAATATTGTGGACAATAGCAAACAAATTAGGAGAAAGGCGTTTCAAGGAATAAGGAGTAGACGTAAACTTTCCTCATACAAGCTCTAATGGATTTTGTCATTTAGTGTCAGTTGACCAATGAGGAGAGAATGTATGTTGTCAATGAGGAGGGAATGGATTTTGTCGTGTTCTACGTCTCTTGATCAAAGGGAAAATAATTCTCTACTTGGCGTGCGAAGCAGAGAAGATGTTGCCTGATAAAATAATGAGTAATGATTTACCCACGAAAATATAATTTTTTTTGTCGCAAATGTGGTAATCTTTTCAAATGGGAAGTTGTTCTTCGATGAAGTTTACTATTGAAGGACTCTCTTTCTCTCTCTGTGTCAATGTAAAGAGAGGGAGAGTGGGAGAGATGATGGTGAAAATCAGCTTTTCTTTCGAACAGATTACCGTATACGTGCCAAGAAAATTTATATTTTTCGGAGTGAGTCATTACAAATTACTTTTTTATTGGGCAACCTCTTCTCCACGTTCTCTCTGCTTCGCATGTCGGGCAAAAAATTCCCTTCTCATTGATCAACGGACACTGAACATGGCAGAATCCTTTCTCTGCTCGTTGATGAACAACAATCCCCTCCTCATTGTCAATGTATGCTGAGCAGCAAAATCCATTAGGGCTCGTTTGAAGTAAACTTGCATCTTCTTGGAAATGCCTTTCTCCTAGTTTGTTCACTGTCGTTTGTAGTATTCTCTCTACTAACAGTAATATGTGGCTTGCTAATACATACCACTCAATTCTTATGTATTTACATATCTAACATCTAAGCTAAGTTTTTTTTTTTTTT
>NEWO01000108.1:815357-849719 GCA_003013225.1 Phalaenopsis aphrodite | reverse complement strand
TATATATATATATATATATATATATATATATATATATATATATATATATATATATATATATATATATCATAATCTTCTTCCGCAGCGTGCCCCGACCCGTTGGTTGGCATCCAAGGTATAAGACCCCTGGTCGGGGGTTCGAATCCCCTCTGGCACGTTGGCCTTAAGGAAATGGATACTTGAATTATTAGGCACATTAGGGTCTTATATTGTGGGGGCACATGACACTGGTTTATATACATATATAACCATAATGGCGTCGGCGTCGGCGGGCTGCTTTGCTAGGTTTTCGCCATCTGGTAAAACCTTGTTCTAATTCCTGTGTTTTTTTCGCTCCTTTGGCTTCGTCATGTTCGATGGCGATCTGTTTGCGCATCTGAATTCTCCTGTTTCAATTGTTTCATCTTCCGTCGGCTTCTTCGTGCTCGCTCATCGTCTAATTCCTCGGGTCTCTATTTGTTGCAGTGGTTTCTTGCTGTTACCAAGTCGGTTGCGGCTCGTATTTCGTCGACCCATGATTTCATTAGGCTCGAAGCATAATTTTTTTTGCCCTATGTTTCGATTGGACGGGGCTCTTCCGTTCACTCCACTGTAATTTGGTTGTCCTTTCGCAGCGCCTCCCTCTTTTGGGGCTTTAGACAGCTGTACGTTGTTGCCATTGCGGGTGTCCACGCCTCAGGTACTCCTAAATCGTGTTCTTTCCCTCTTTTATTTGAGTTGGCAGAGGATATTAAGAAACCTGGTAGAAAAAATGAGAAGTCGATCATCTTTTTTACGGAAGCTGAATGTAATCTGCTTGCCTTCTCTTGTCGTCTGAATTTAGTCGGAAAATTTCTTTATGGGCATCCCAAAATGAAACTTATTCAGAAAGAATTTGAGTATAAGCACCTTGTTGAGGAGTGAAAAATTAAACTTTTAGATGGAAGTCACATTCTTATTCAACTAAATAATGAAGATGATTACACACGCTTATTTGCTAGAAGATTAATCTGAATTGATGACAAAGCTATGAAGATTTTGAAATGGTCGGTGGATTTTGACACACAGATGGAACCACCAATCATTTCGGTCTGGATTCTCCTCTCTGGCCTAAATATTCATTATTTCACTCAAAAAGTTTTGTACTCTATTGTCTTAGCCTAGCCACTCAAAACGGACATTCCTACATTTAATCTCTCTCATCCCTCTGAAGCCAAGGTACTTGTTGAAAATAACATCACTTCAATCGCGTCTGAGGAAATTTGGGTAGACACACAACACCATGGATATTGACAAAAGGTTGTGATTGAGCATTTCCCGTTGTATTGCTCGAATTGTCGTATGTTCGGTCACTCTATTTCTCAATGTCACCATTTACGTCCTCATCTCAGACCAAAGAAGCAAAGTGCTCAGTCAGATGCAGTGATTTTCTCTCCTCTTGATCTGCTCATCCAGAGGCAGGTAATATGTCAACCATTCAACCTCCACACAATTATGATGCATGTTCCCTGTCTATGGAACCTCCTTTCGTGGGGCCGGGGGAGACACTTCAGAACTCACTTGCCCTAGAACCTATTGTTGATGGTAATGGGTGGCAATACTTCTACTGAGTTTCTACCGCCTCATCAGGAAGACCAAGTTGTTACTGTTACTCAAGCACATGGGGCTCATGATGTGCAACAATCTGCACCTTTCTAGCCAGCTTTGGATTAATCCGCTGATCAGGTGAGTCAATCTTCGAATGAAGAATGACAGGTTTATACATCTAGGAGGAAGAAGAATGGAAGCCAACCATCTTTTTTATGGAAGCTAAATGTAATCAACTTGCCCCCTTATGTCGTCTGAATTTGGTCAGAAAATTTCTTTATGGGCATCCCAAAATGGATCTTATTCCGAAAGAATTTGAGCGTATGCACTTTGTTGGGGAGTGAAAAATTAGACTTTTAAATGGAAATCACATTCTTATTCAATTAAATAATAAAGAGGATTACACACCCTTATTTGCTAGAAGACTAATCTGGATTGATAACAGAGTTATGAAGATTTTGAAATGGTCGGTGAATTTTGACCCACAGACAAAACCACCAATCATTCCGATCTGGATTCTCCTCTCTGGCTTAAAATTTCGTTATTTCCCTCAAAAAGTTTTGTACTATATTGCCTCAGCCTCTAGTAAGCCACTCAAAACGGACATTTTTACATTTAATCTCTCTCATCCCTTTGAAGCCAATGTACTTGTTGAAAGGAACATTACTTCAATCGTGTCTGAGGAATTTTGGTTAGTCACATAATACCATGGATATTGACAAAAGATTGTGATTGAGCATTTCTCTTCATATTGCTCGAATTGTCGTATATTCAGCCACTCCAGTTCTCAATGTCACCATCTACACCCTCATCTCAAACTAAAGAAACAAATTGCTCAGTCAGAGACAGTGATTCCCCCTCCTCCTGATTTGCTACAAGTTATTAATACTATTGATCATCAGAAGGATACTCCTGAAAATATCGTTATTTTCGCAGGTAATATGTCAACCATTCAGCCTCCACACAATCATGATGTAGGTTCCCTACCTACGGAACGTCCTTTCGTGGGGGCGGGGGAGCACTTCAGAATCACCTGCCCTAGAACCTATCGTTTATGGTAATGTGTGTCAATACTTCTACTGAGTTTCTGCCGCCTCATCAGGAAGACCAAGGTGTTACTGTTACTCAAGCACATGGGGCTCATGATGTGCAACAGCCTACACCTTTTCGGCCAGCTTTGGACCAATTTGCTGATCAGATGAGTCAATCATCGGATGAAGAATGACAGGTCTATACATCTAGGAGGAAGAAGAAGAATGGATGCCTATTATCAAACTTGATGGATGATACATTAGTTGTTTTGGGTAATGGTACTAAACTTAACAATTTGTTAGCGGACTCCCGTCCTAGAACCAGAGACAGAGGCAAAACTAAATTGGATTTTTCGCATGCTACTTAAATCTGCGTGTTGGTAGACTTTTTTTCTATGCTACTTTTTAATCTTTTTTGGGTAAACATATCTCTGTATGTGTTGTATGACTGGTGGTTAGGGTGTCAATTTGGGCTCTGTCAATTTAGCCTCGGGGCTCCGTTTCTACGCCGCCGCCCTTGTCGTAGGTAACCCTGCTTGTGCCCCTTTTTTCGTATATGTTCCCGCAACAATACCATGATACTTTAGCGTTGGGCGTTGACACCAGATTTCTCAGAAAAGCATCCCGTAAAAATGGCAAGTCTACAATTTTTCTCTCTGAGAACAAGATCTCTACCTTAGCTTCATCCTGCCGGCTGGTTTTAGTTGGTAGGTTCCTCTATGGAAGCTCCAAACTCGAGCTAATTCGAAAAGATTTTGAACAAATGCTGCTGCAAGGGGAATAGAAGATTTGTAAACTGGACGGTATACATATTCTCATACAATTTCAAATGATGAAGACTATGTCCATTTATTTGAGAGAAGACTCGTTCGCATAGATAACCGTGTGATGAAAGTTTTAAAATGGACGGTCGATTTTGACCCTCTCACAAAACCTCCTACCATTCCTGTATGGTTGCGCTTTCTGGGTCTGAAGTTCCATCTTTTCGATCAAGAGCTCCTCTTCTTGGATTTGGTTTATGGCAAACCTCTCAAAACTGATATTTCTACAGTTAATATGACTCGACCTTCTGAAGCCAGAGTTTTAATTGAACGAGACATTACTTTACCTTTTCCGAGGGAAATCTAGATTGACTCACAACACCAGGGTTTTTGACAGCGGACAGAACTCGAACAGATCCCACTTTACCGCACCCACTGTCGTATGTTTGGACACTCTCACTCTCAATGTCGTCATTTGCACCCTCATTTTAAAACCTCAGAGTAAAAATATTACTAGGCCCTCTGCCCCCAACTCATGCCTGTCCCTCTTCCAGCCCTAAGTGCAATCCACAGACTATTAAAACATTGGTTGAAACGTCATACATCTCCTTGATCGTTGGATCTTCTTGGTCTTTTGGTCTCCTGCCAGTGGACCCTCGTAATTTTTAGTCTCCTAAAACTTTGGATGTTCCTTGGTCCTTTAGTCTCATGTTAGCGGACCCTCCTTGATCATTGGATCTTCTTGAGATTCATGCCGGCCGCAGTGTGTGTGTGTGTGTGTGATAATAAATGGGTAGACATCATTTATGTTATCGCAAATGTGATCACAACAAAACTTAGTTCAGGTTTCCCATTACTCGAATAATGTATAGTATGATTTTCCGTAAATAAAAATCGAAGCTTCGTGTATCACAAGTTTTACTAATTAAGCAATGCAGTTTTTCTTTAAATGTAAATATCAGATGATGATTTCCATTGGATTACAAGTCGCATATCTTTATTTACAAATTTCTCATAACCCAGGCTAATAGATAAGCTTGTTATAGACTCAAATTTGCAGACGCATAAATGTTTATTTCATCCTTCTCCATGTTGTTTATGCCATCTTTTGCTTATTTTATTCAATAATGAGCTTCAGCCTGCTGGTGGCCAAAGCAACATAATGTTCAGCGAGCAACCTGTACTGAAGACATCTAAGAAAATCAGCAATCAGAAGTTCCAGGACCTAACTGGTAATGACATCTTCAAGAGCGAAGCTGCTTCGGAGTCAGCTGAGAAGCCATTGAGCTCTGCAAAACTGAAGGAGATGAGCGGCAGCGATATATTTGCTGATGGGAAGGTAGCCTCTCGTGAGTATTTTGGTGGTGTACGCAAACCTCCTGGTGGCGAGAGCAGCATTGCGTTGGTTTGACGTCTAATTTCAGACCAGAGTTTGGCTCTCTAATCTTATTAGATGTGTTTGGCTTTGGTGACTGATCTCAAGTCCAAGTAATGGTGATGATATGGGTGGGGTGTTCAGCAACATCTTGTTTTAAGTTAATGGATGTTTTGGATTTGTGTTTAGGGTTAATTATCTGATGTAATGATGATGATCGTGCAAATACTCTATTTATTTTCTGGTTTGGTGTCGTTTTATGTCTTGGATGGATGTTGTTGCTGGGTATTTGGTACGAATTCTGCTTGATTTCTAAGTTGGGAGAGATTGTGAATAGGGTTTTGTTATTGTGGTTGGAGCATTTGCATGCATACCCCCCCATTTTTTTTTTTTTTACATATCAATCATCTAACTTTATTTTTTATACTTATATCACCTAAATCATATCACAAAAATATTATTGTTTTAATGTTAGAAAAGTGAAATACACCTATTTCATGCAAAGATAAGGGGACATATATAAATTTTGACGTTTAGGTGCTAGACATGTAAATTGAGTTATTATCGAAATAAAATGGTTATGGCATGTCTCAAAAGCTGTTGAATATGATTTTAAATGGGTGTGGTACATAAATGATCAATTCGATTTGACAAGACATTCTATACCAAATACTTTTTCTTGTTAAAATCCTTCTGCTTGTTTTGATTTTCTTGTTGATATGAGTGATAAAAATAGGAATTAAGCCATCAGACAGCATTAGCCATATCTCAAGTTGAAATTTAAGAATTTTAATATTGATTTGATCAAATTTGAGTTCAATAAACAATAAATAACTTTTGGTTGACCGTTTGATACAATGTGATTAATGGTGATTGATTAATTCGGTATTTACATACACATCTAAAACCTATACTTCACCTTTTATATTTATATCAGCCAAATATTTTATACAATATAAAATATGTTACTATTTTAACATTTAAGAGTAAATACACATTTTCAATCATAGATACAATGACAAATATATCTCAAGTGTAAGATATGTAAATACATGAGAATTGATTGGCGTGTATATAAATCTTATTATTTTTTTTGCCTTGTAATTTAAATGCTAGTCTGAATTATAATATATTTTCATTAATATATTTATCTATATAATACCACATTGGACCTTGACGGTTTGGCCATACCATTGTACTTAGGTACGTGAACACAACTACTTTAAGATTGACATATTACATATCCAACACAAGCTCTAATTTTTACATTCATGCCACCTTACCAAAAAGGTACATTTCACTTTTTAGAAGTTAAAATGACAATACCTTTCGTTGTTATATAAAAGATCCGAGTAGTGTAAATATAAAAGATAAAATTTAAGCATTCATTATGTAAATACATATAAATTAGGCAGCATGTATGAAAATGGCTGCAACAGTGCAGAGCTTGACTGTATTATACTTTCATGATTCTCCTACTAGACACAACTGCTTCTCCATTTCGGTGTGTATGGCTTCTCAGAAGACTCATTCATATCTACACAAACATCTGATGTAGATCCCTGGCCTTTATCATACTTGTGCACACTGCTGGTCTTCTTATGACTCATAGTAAACCTGAGTTTCAAAAGCAATGAATTTGACATCACTCCTAAAGAGCTCAGACCCATTAGGGCTCCAGCAATAGATGGGGTCAACATGGTCCCTGTTATTGGTAGGAGTGCGCCTGCTGCAACAGGTATTCCAACCTGTAAAAATATATGTTATGCTGCTGTATAGATACCAAGAACAAGCATAACAAATAATGAAGCAAGTTTCCAACTTGATTTTGAATTTTAGGCCTATTTGAAGATTGTGTGTTAAAATATTGATTAACCGTCTTTAATGTGTTTTAACAGAATAAATAAATCACTTTTGTCCTTCAGGAGTCTGAATACTTCCTCGTGGACTGATTTTCTTGTAGATTAGGTCATTTAAAATTAAGCGGAAAGCACGAGATTTAACAAGCTTACAATGTTATAAGCAAATGCCCACCATAGGTTTTGTCTCACTGTCTTCATAGTCTGTTTGCTCAATTCCAGTGCTTCAGTCAACTGCAAAACAATTTCAGACAATGTGAAGGTGCCATAAATAATGAAAAAGAAAACCATAGACGCAAAGGTACAAGATATGGACAAATTACGTAATATCTGAATATAGATGCAGAAGGTTTTCTCATAAAGGTTTTTTTCTTAGCTAACATCAGTATATAACCTAAAAGAAGAACATGCACTTGCTGTGTCAGTCTAAAAATTATTAATTTTTTGTCAATATGGAGACTATAGTTAAATAAGAAGGATCTTTTTAATCAAAGCTTTTATTGTCGCAGCATACAGACAGATTTGTCAAATGATATGACACCTTGAAAATATTTGGCGTTAGTATGCTGTGTTAACTATGGTGTAGGTGAAGCCAAATCTCATCTTTTGTTTCAAGCCCCCCAACAGAATTCAGAAAAAGACAGATTTACCAAGAGCAGTAGGTTTTGAGCCACTAGATGGGATCCAATCAAGTGGCCTGCTTACGGCTGTCATTCAAGCGTACTTAAAAATGGGCTAAATGGAGATTTATGGTTGTACAAAAAGGAGGGAAAAAAAAAGGAAAAGAGATGAAGAAGGTTTACTTGCTTAAGAGCAGGAGTTTTTCGATCTTTTTAGGAACCTCCACCTTCTAGCTTCCATCTTGGTTCTTCTAGGGCTTTGGCATAGACCTCATGGTTTTAGAGATTTAAGAAAAAGAGAAAGAAGGCTTCTGTGAGTCTTCTCAAGGAGTGCTTGTATCCTAGTTTTATTTGAAGAAGAAAGATGGTGTAGCTTGTATATATGGCTTGAAAGCTAGAAGAGATATGAAACTGCCAAACTTTGTAATCTCATTAATGAGATTAACCTTGCATAGTTATCTGGATGTAGTTTAGATCTAAGCTAAACCACAACTCTAATTCTCTTCCTGATTCTTTTATTTCTCTCATATGGTTAATTGTGTCTAGTTCATTACAAGTTTCTCAATCGGAAAATTGCACTATTTTGCTAGCTTGAAAAAGATTTGCAAACCTATTGCATGATGAATTGTATAATAACTGAAATTTTAATAATATTATTATTATTTAATGAATAGATACCAAGGATAAGCGCATCTTTTGAGTCACTACTTATTAGTTGTATACCCTTTTCGAACCAATAAAACCAGGAAAGCGGGGAAGAGAGCAGAGAGATCAAGAGACTTCGATGCTCGAGTCACCGCTTGCGTGCATGGGAGGCTTCGATGCTTGCGTAGCCAAAGGAGGTGTTAAGGAAACAACTCCGAAAGAGTCATGTTCTAATTTTACTGCGGAATAGGATCGTAAGATTTGAGAAAACCAGAACTAAAATTTAAGTAAACACACTCAAAGCAACCAGAAAAGCACACACGGAATTTACGTGGAAAATCTGAAAACGGGAAAACCCCAGTCACACAGCCACGAATTTAACTATATACTTCAGAAAGTTTTACAAATTACAGAATTTTGTTCTTCATACTCACAAAAAGATACTTACAGGACTTGCACCAACAACCTTCTATCTCCAATTCGACATAAAAATCACGTCGAATCATCAAAATTCACCTCTTCGACACTCCTCACATTCACCAGGATGCTAGTCGAAGAATTCAGAAGAAAAAACAGCAAGCCTAAAGAAACCTGCTCAAAATTGGCTTAAAGACCATTTTTTTGTGTATTAAACGCACCGATCACTTAGACCAGCGCCTATGCGTCAGTCTCTCGGGAAAAAGAGCAGCACCAGCTCTATAGTGAGCGCATGTGCACCCAAAGCCTGCCCTTATGGGGCACTTCAGTGCCTATGGCTAGCCCCAAGGCGCCAACCTTAAAACTGTTTAGAATACTTTAGCACCACAAAAACTGTAACAATCTCTCACTTGGAGACAAAGCACCGAGCACCAGTCCTCTGTACATGTACCTACAGCTAAATCGCCTTCATAGACACGCACCTTGATCACGTACTGTGGTGTGGCCCACCCTCAGTCTCAAACTTCACAAAACACAACAGAGATAAGCACAACTTCAATTTCTCAACAGTCATCACTCTCGTCAACATATCTGCAGGATTTTAAGCTATATGTATCTTTTTCAGAACTACTACCCATCTTCTAGAAGAGATCAAATGAAATGATATCTCAGCTGAATGTGTTTCGTCCTCGCATAAAAAACTGTGTTCTTAGTAAGATGAATCACACTCATATTGTCGCTGTAGAGCTTTCCAATCTCCTGCTTCTTGCCCAATTTTGTCATGAAGTTCTGTAGCCAAATCATTTCCTTGCTAGCCTCAGTGATAGCAATATACTTGGTCTCCGTAGTTGAAAGTGCAACGATCTTTTGTAACTTGGAAACTCAACTCACTGTTGTGTTCCCCAATGTGAAGATATACCATGTTGTACTTTTTCTACCATCCACATCTACTGCCAGATCTGAATCTACAAATCCCTGTAGAATGATCCCTGCACTTCCATAGCAAAGTGCCCTGTTGATTGTTCCTCTCAATTAGCTAAGAATCTACTTTATCTCCTCCCAATTCTGTCTGGATTGTCCATGTACTTGCTGACTAAACCCACTGCATATGCAATATCTTGTCTGGTACAAATCATCGCATACATCAAACTTCCAACTGCTTAAGTGTATGGAGTTCTTTCCATCTGTGCTTGCTTTGCTTCAGAGTTTGGCGATCCTTAGATAGTTTGGAGTGACCACCTAAGGGAGTGCAAACTAGTTTCACTTCACTCATGTTGAACCTCTGTAGGATCTTCTCAACATACTCTATCTGAGACAACTTCAGTCTTCCCGCACTCCTGTCCTTGTTGATTCTAATCCCGAGGATTTTCCTGGTTAGACTTAAATTTTTCATCTCGAACTCACTTGATAACTAATTCTTCAAGTCCTATATTTTCTCCATATTTGCCCATGCGATCAAAATGTCATCTACATACAAAAGAAGCAAAATATAACAATTATTGAAGTTGTCTGATGAAGCAACAGTGGTATGTTTAGCACTTCATGTACCCATTGTCTAAAATAAACTATCAAACCTCCTATACCACTGTCTCAGGGTCTGCTTCAAGTCATAAAGACTCTTCTTCAATTTGTAGACCAAAACACTTTTATCTGGAACCTTGTAATTACAACATGTATAGTTCCTCCTCAAGATCTCCATGCAAGAAAATTGTTTTTACATTAATATGCTCGAGATGTAGATTTTCTTCTGCTACCAAACTCAACAAAACATTTACAATTGTCATCTTCACCCCACTGGGGAGAAAATCTTTGTGTAATGCACTCCTCTTTCAACCTATAGACTCATTTGTTATGCAGTGTTCTTTTGTCATTTGGTAGTACCGTCAAATCCGAATTCTAATTTGACTCCAAAGAATGCATTTCTTCATCCATGGCGAGCTCCAACTCTCTTGAATCTTTAACCTGAGTGATCTCCTCAAAACACTCTGGTTTACCACTATCAGTTAGCAATAACTAGTGTAAAGAAGGAGAATATCTTTGTATGCTTGTTTCACTCTGTCGAGTCTCCTGACTTCTGTAGCAGACTACTGAAGAACTTCCAATGCTCCTTCTAGTTTAGCACTTGTTCTTTCTCCATTTTCCTGATCACCAGTATCATCTATCTCTACATAGATTCTTTAGAAGTAGCTGACGAAATGTCCTTAATTTTAACTCGGTCTTTGTACATCTCCATTTCGTTGAAAGTGACGTCCCTAATTCTGATGAATTTTTTATTTTGATAATCCTATAATTTGTACCCAAACTCATCTGAGTCATATCCAATGAATGTGCACTTGACAGATTTTGAGTCAAGCTTCCTCGTGGACCCTGCATCATGTATATAAGCAAAACACTCAAATACTTTTAAATGAGATAGACATACATTTTTGTCACCTAAGCTTCTTCAGGTAAGCCTTCCTCCTAAAGTACTGATGGATTCCAATTTATCAGATAAACTGCAGTGTCACCTGCTTCAACCTAAAACTGTTTTGGAAAGCCTGCAGCAGTCACAAGCTCCTAGCACGCTCCATGATTGTTTTGTTCATGCGCTCAGCCACACCATTCTGTTGCGGTGTCCTCCACACCATTGTACTGCGGTGTCCTTGGGACAATGAACTCATGTCTGACCCCCTCTGTAGTAAGGAAATTCTTGAACTTTTGATCATGGTACTCACCCCCATTATCTGATATGAGACACTTCAGCTTCAAGTCTATCTCATTTTCTATCACAGCCTTCCATTTTTTGAAGACTTCGAATACATTAAATTTCTGCTTTAAGAAATAAACTCATACATGTCTCGTGCGATCATTAATGAATGTGACAAAATATCAAAACCTCCAATGAGCTGAACTGGACCTCATAGTCAGTATGCACAATCTTCATAGAAATATAAATCAATTGATTTCAAATTCTGAAGTTTATTTTTTTGAAAACAGGGGCTTCATGCCTTTCTCGCTTATATAACCAAGCATACGATGCCACAAACCTACTTCAGCCACATCGATAAAATCAGTCATTTGGTTGATCAGATAAAAGATTCCTTCAATGTTACCCCAAGCCATCACCAATGCCCCTTGGTCACCTTCCACGAATCACCTGTGAAAGTAGTCATGAATCCTGACTTTGTCAACTGGCTCACAGAGATAAGATTTCTCTTCAAGCTTGGAACATGTCTTACTTCAGTAAGCTTCCAAACTGTTTCATTCGACAAATTAATATCAACATCACCCTTTCCTACTACACTGTAGGCATTGTTATCTTCTAAATAAAAAATCCATAGATCGCTTGAGTGTAGTTTTTAAATACCTCTTTATTAGGCAAGCATGAAAAGAGACGAATCCAATATCCAGGATTTGGTGCTTACTTGAGAAAACACCAGAGAGTCATTTTGGATTTCATATGTGGAGACATTAATAGAAAGATTTTTTTTCTTGTCCTACACCACCAACTTTCGTTGGTATTTTGCAGTCTTTATAATGCCCTTGCTTACCGTGGTTCCAACATTCTCCTATATTTGACTTGGACATTCTTTTCTTGGATTTGGATCTGCCTCTGTCTGTATTCCTACCCAGATTCCTTCCTCTGTTATTAACATTCAACGCAAAACCTAAAGATTCACCATTTGTTGTTTTTTGTGAACATTTTCATTCAACATTAAACTCACAATATCATCAAAATTCAACTTTGAAGTCCCCAAAGAATTACTTACCGTCGTTACTGAGCAATCCCATCTTTCTGACAATGAAGATAGTATCATTGGTGCTTTGACCTCATCATCAACATGATCCCTACAGAACACAACTGGTTCGTCACAGTATTGAAGTTATTGAGATGTTATGTCACTGAACTATCTTCCACCATCTTCATATTAAATAACTTCTTTACTAGAAAAATTTTATTGAAAACAAAAGGCTTTTCGTACATCTTGGCCAGTGCAGCCATGAGATCCACCGAAGTTTTCACATTCACAATTTTAAACACAATAAATGAGGAACGTGTCAACCTGATCAAACCAGTGTCGTTCAATCCAAGACTTGATATTCCCCCATAGAAATATTTAGACTTTTTTTATGATTCCTTGTCGTGGAAAGTATAATTTTTTATGATACAACAAATCCTCCATCTGCATCTTCCAGAAAGCGAAGTTCGTCCCACTGAATTTCTCCACTTTGAACCTTGCTTATTCGATCAATGCTCCCACTCATATTGAACCCCGCTCTGATACCAGCTTGTTAAGAAAACTACTTTAAAAGAGTCACCATCTAATTTCACAGCGGAATACAATCACAAGATTCGAGAAAACTAGAACAAAATTTAAAAAACACAATTAAAGAAATCACAAAAACACACAAGAAATTTATGTGAAAAACCCAAAAAACGAGGAAAAACCGCGGAGTCATGTCACCACAAATTTTACTATGTAATTCAGAAATTTTTACAAATAACTCACACAAGTTTTTTTCTCCACACTCATGCGAAGAAACTTACAAAACTTGCACCAACAATCTTCTCTCTCCAATCTGATGCAAAAAACATGTTGAATCAACAAAATTCATCTCTTTGACACTCCTCACATTCACCGGGATGCTCGTTGAAGAATTCAGAATATAGAAACATGCTCAACTTATAAACCAATTTTTAATGTATTAACTCACCGAGCGCTTAGGAGCCCAAACTTGGCGCCTAAGCCCCAAGCACTTTGTCTCGACGCCCAAAAATGAGTGTCTAGCCGCCAATAGACTGGCAACCATGCACCGATCTCTCAAGGAAAAGAGCAGCGACCGCTCTATAGCAGTGCATATGCGCCCAAAGCCGACGCCTAAGAATTAGCTCCACTGTAGTTGCGCCCTTATGGGACGCTTGAGCATCTATGGCTGGCGTTGTGCTCTAGCGAAAAGAAGAAGGTGACAGTGTTTGGTTCCATGTCTCATCAAAGAAGAGAAAGAAGAGAGTGGAGTTGGCTCGTGTGTGCAGAACAGAGCTCTCATTTAAGACTTAGCGGGTGTGTTTGGGGTAACTTGTGCTTATCTAGACAAGCAACTTATCCTAAAACGCGGCCTGCAAGTATCAACCCACGACCTGCGTTTAGTGTAAAAACCCAACCGCGTTTTCGGACAAGCTGTCGAAACATGTTTTCCAAACGGTGAGGCGGCGTCTTGCAAACACCGCCCACACTTATAAGCTGCCCCAAACGGGCCCTAAATGATTTAATAAGGTATTTAAGGTTTTATTAAGGTTAATTAATTGAATTAAAATTGTATATTTATTTACTAAATGCTAATGGTTGGTTTAACTTAAATAGAAATTAAAGGTAGAAGATCAAAGGGCGGATCAAATCGAATTGTAAGTGGAAAAGAAAAACCATGTGTACATGAAAACAAATCAAACCTTTTAAGGAAATGATTTATATGCTTATTTATGTCATTTTAAATTATATGACATTAGATAGATTTTAAGTTTTCATGAGTAGAATTAGCGGATAAGAATTGAAACAATTTTTTATTCTAAAGGTATTTGGAAAAAAAATATTTAAATAAATTAACTATATTTATGTCTTTCTTTTTAGGATGAGATTCTTATATATACACCTTTAACTGATATACATGATAGTCAAAGGAAGTGAAGTGAGAGAATAAGTTTTTACCAAGGTCTTTTAAGGCAAAGGTGAGTGATTACTTTCTTAGAAGTAGTAAATTGATGTTTTATTTTATAAAAAACTTTTATTATTGCTTTAGATACTTTTTTTATAATTATATGCATCTTATAAGTTAAAAGAATCATTGAAATGAATGAAATGATGAGGGAAAATGATTGTTCAATATCCTTAAAAGAAGGTAATTTAAAGAACTTAAAATTTAAGGACTTAAGTCATTTACCTCCAGATAGTACTGACAGAGAATGCGATGTACCCGTGCACAAAAAAAAATGAAAATGGTAAAATTGTACTTTCGGGTGCAAAAATTTTGAGTACCTACTAGTAAAATTTTGAAGATACATTCAAGTATGACGGAAATCCTGATATGACTTCTTAAAGAGTTTAAGAATAATAAATACTTAAATTGAAACAGAAAAATGTTAAATTATAAATGAAAACTTATGGTTTTGATTTATCAATGAATTGCATACCCTTAGGGCATTCCAACATAACATTTGCATTTTAATTTAATGCATACTAGGATTGTAATTTTTCATTTAGTGGTAAAAAATTTACAGTTAATTTATTGTTAAATTTAATTGTTTCTTTCATAAAATATTATAGATTGATATGTCTGACAAAAGGAATATAATTTACAGAAGGATTGTTGTTGATACATATTATATTGTTGTTACAATTATTGTACTGTACTTTTGTGTAGTGATATATTGTTGTGTGTTGGTTTAAGATATTTTAGTTGTAGATCGTGTTGTTGTTTCTGAATGATTTAAATTTTCATTTAGTGTATATTGTAGTTTTTAGTGACTGTTTTTATTATTGGAAATTATGTTGGATTATTGAATGATTTAAAAGAAAGGCCAATAATATCCAACTGTTGTTCCTGTTCTAAAACTATTAGGTTGGGTCGTGACGAATTGCAACCTAAACTGCAATGTCCCTAAAAAGTTTTGCAATTCTACACACATCCATGCCAATATAAGTAAGAGAATGAAAGAGAATTAATTCACTATGGGGGAATTCCACAGGCCTATGGCCGCACATTCAACACAATCCCTGAATAATTGTAAGGAAATAAGTAAAAATTGTAAGGAAATAAAAAAAAAATCTAGAAAACAAAACACTATCCCCGAATAATTGGCTCCCATTAGTTAACTCCTCATTTAATCTATAAATTAAATAAACAGCATGACTAACAGGATGTGCAATCGCAACTATTTAAATTTTGACCAATACCAGATAAAGTTATTTCACTTCTAAAGTATTTGAATTTCAAAACAAAACTTGAATGCGAACTCTGAAAATATAGTCTGAGTACAACATAAACCAAGTATAGTCTATTCAACACGATTCATAATATTCCAACGGAGGCTGGAAACATTTTTTAGTCATAATTGTCTCATTAAAAATAATTACTGCTCCAAATGAGAAGGCACCTCCACATACCTGTGATAATCTATTACCCATAAGCACTATGGAAGACACATCACTAGCAGCACCAACCCCCTCACCCATGGCAATCCCGACGTCAGATAAAGCCAACGCAGCAGCATCATTGATGCCATCTCCAACCATGGCAACCACTTTTCCGCTTTTTTGAAGCTCCCGAACGAAATTGCTTTTCTGCTCAGGCTTTACTTCAGAAAATACCTGTGGTGTATAAACGAATATGCCACGACCACAGAACCTTAAAGAAGTATAATTAAGGATTACAAAGATAATGAACTAATAATACTGACTATTTTAATACTAAGGAACACTAAATCTTTTGAATTCAAGATCTTTCTGAATTACTAATTATGAAAAAAAAATAGAAGATAAATGTACCGTACGAACACTTACTTAAAAATAAGAGTTAAGTGTCAAAATGGTCTCCTAACTCTCTGTAGTTGTCGCTTTAATCCCAGAGTTTATAAAAATATCAATTTAGCCCCCAAACACTTCTAATATGGGTTCAAATAATCCCTAACGGGACTATTATAAGCCCCATTAAAAGAGTTTGAGAACTAATTTAGCACTTTCATTAACTTTGGGATTAAAATAACCCCATATAAATAATTAGGGCAATATTTTGGTACTTCACTCTTGAAAATAAATTACTAGTGCTAAGAGGGAAATAGACATTTTGTGATGCCATAGGACTTTATTTGTCCGAATGATTAAATTTAGATGGTCCGCACCTTGTCTTTGTCAATACCAACAATAGAAGCTACATGTTCAGCAGCCTTCTTTTTATCCCCAGATAACATATATACATCAAGTCCTTCCTTCGACAACCTTTCAACAACTTCACGAGCATCTTCCCTAATTTTATCCTCGAAGTAAATCAGCCCAGCTAAAGTACTATCTACTCCTACACATACAACTGAGTGATTATTGAGTTCAACATCTGGAAGCGAATCTGAGTCAACTCCATGCCTGCAAACAAAATAAAAGTGAATAAAAGATGACAATAAGCTTTCTGCGGTTGGCATAGAATCCTATTAAGCAAAGTCTGTATAAAATAAATAATAATTAAATCCTAAAAATGTCTTATTATGGAAAAATTTCCAATCTCGAACCTTCTAAGCCAATCAAGTGTTCCTACAGTCACTGTTCTCTGCTCAACTGTGGCTATTGCACCAGATCCGGGTTCCTCTTTAAAGGTTCCATCTGTAGCCTGCAAAACTAAAGCTTCACAGAAATGGCCACAAATGGAATACAACAAATTCAATGCGTCCCAAAAGCTTTATATAAAGTGAACATATTTTAACTTGTATAATTTTAAATGAAAGATGTATAAATGAAGCGCTGTGTTTCTATCTGACAATATTACTTTCAGAGAAACCAAATAATTTGTTGTTGATGGTAGTTGTGATCATGGTGGTGTTCCTGTTTTCATTGATGCTATAGTTGCTGCTGGTGCTCTGTTTCTGTACCTATCAATGTTAACTGTTGAAAAATACATGTTTTCTGCCCATATTTTCAAGACTGGTTATCTTGGCAACCGTGCAAAATAGTATTTCAGGAATCCTAAAGATTTTAATAAGAAATCAACCCAACATTATGTTGGCCGTTATTTTTTTTTTTTGGAAAGGAAAGTGATTTTTTTGTAAAATATGAAAATAGTTTTGATGTAAATATGATTTTTGAAAGTACATTTTAATTTTAAAAATATATGAGACAAAACGAGTCTCACATATTAAATAGTTTGAACGGTTGAGCGCGATATCACAAGTAATACACTATCTCGAAAGATAAGCATACCACTTAACAATAGGCTCAACCAAATAAACTAAGGAGCTTGTAACATTCGTTTGGTCTGCAATACATTTTATGTATGGTCGGCAAGTTCTTTTACCTAATATAAGGATTAGATAAGGTTTATTTTACCTGGGTTCCAAGTTCCTTATAGAGACAAACCCCTATAGTTAATTACATCTTAAATGACATAAGTCACTTAAAAAGACTCTCGATTAAGATCAGTGATTTTTCTTTCAAGATTTCGAAGTTTAGTTTTTCAAGATTGGACACGGGAAAATCAAATGAAAGTGGCTCAAATAGGAATAGTTATTTTAAGGAATCCAAAAGAATGAAGAGTAAGGGATATCACGGATCCAAGGAGAACCCCGGTGACTTCCCAACTATCCTATTGTTTGGCTTTATGTCTTTGAAATGATGTTATTCAATGTTTAATCCTGCAATTTATTTCAGAATTTGGGACTTACATTCACACGATATCTGATCGTGTAAATAGTCTGAAAATATAGGAGGATTTACACCGTACCGTACGACAACCTCATAATCCTAAAAGTGTCAGGACTTATAATTGCACAACAGGGTTGTGCAAAAGCCTAAAGATAAGGTGAGGATCTACGTTGCACTAAGCAAACTACCTAGAAATCCTACGGGTTGTTATTTAAACTAAGGAAAGTGATTAGTGATGTGAATTTGTTTTGACGTTGCTCTTTTGAGTGTCCTCGTCGTGCTGCCCACGGTGTTCGCTACAAGCTCCTCGTCGTAGCACATTCGGGTTTGATATTAGTTTTAAAGGGTACATGTAATCATTAGGTTTTCATACACTAAAGTATAGTGTGTCACAGAACAATAATACATGCAGTATAACAAGAAAAGAACAGTAGAATATGCGGCATAAAAGAGAGAATAGTACAGTACGCTGTAACATAAAATGTTGTAATGTAAATCAAACATGTATATCTGGGAGGTCTGCTGCTCATTTAAGCGAGCTAGTATACACTGTATAAACAAAAGAAACATTGTCTGGAAAACTCGAGAAAATTAACAAATGACCCACGATGGACAACTCAGGAAAAATCAACAAATGACTCACGACGGAAAACTAGAAAAAAATCGATAAATAATAATCCCAAGAAAATTATCAAAATCTCGAGAAAATCACGAAAAAAGGACCACAAGTGCTTTCCCAAAAAATTCCAATAAAACATGCGAAAAATCTGAAAAGAGAGGACTGCAAACACTCGGGTCGGAGCTAGGCTCAAATATAATATATTTGTATTCAAGGGACGTTGAAGCTACTAGTGGTCCCCCGGATGCATAGAGTCTGTCACTCAACTAGAAGGGTGTCCTACTAAACCTAACTTAGGAGGGTACTCCTTAGCCCGGTATCGGTTATCAACAAATGGACAACCAAGTTGTAACACATTTAAAATTTATATTTTAGCATGCACGAGAATTTTTTACATACAAAAAGGAAGTTATATCAATTTTGTAGTGAAAATATTTTTATAAATATTGTATTTGTTCTTCTCATGTCTGTTCTTATTAGTTTTAAAAAATTATGATTGTCCACGAGTCAATTATGTCATCGAGCATAGGACCGCCAACAGCCTAAGAAGATACGGGTCCTCCGTTAGTCTTGTGTCGGTGAATAATATAGTCATCCTACAGTTTATCAAGTCCCAGGATTGAGTCATGATGTCGTACGATGAAATATCATTTTGTCCTATCACCAGCGTGCCTTTGTCATCATCGCCCTAATCCCCAAAATAAAACCAACCTACTTGCAACCTTGTTTGATGGTTTCATATATAGCAAAAGGTTATATATGAGCACTTATGTGTCAAACATAAGTACTGAAAACCAAACAAAGAAGCAAGGAAAAAAAAGAATAAAAATGGGGATTAGAGAGAAGGAATTGATCCACCCAAAAGATCGAAAGGATGAAGAGTGAAGCAACCCTCAAAAACTGTGAAGAAAAGATCTGAAAAAAAGAGTCCAAGATCCTTGAATCAATCCAGAGGATATCATTTTCTCATATTTTATAATTGGATCAACCCAAGAAGGGTATCCTTCCCAAATTTTGTTTCAAACAGGTCGAAACAGGTCCAAAACTAATGTGACACTTGTATCTATGACTCCACCACCTACATGTACTCACACACCTCAGCCTGAACCGAAATGTGGCATTTATGTTATCCAAATTTTGATGTTGAACCTCCAAAATCCTTTCCAAATGACAATTTTATGAGTTTTCTAATCCTTTCATTAATCCAATTTATATAAACTTTATGATTTCCCGAAATGAAACTATAAGAGTCTTTCATATTTCACAAAATAAAGGAGAATAATCCATAGAGAACAACCTTCTGGACTTCCAACAAAAACTTGTCAATATCAAGTTCATTCAATTTCACCCCTCATTAAAAACTTTTCACAATTGTATAAATGTAACACCAATTTAGAAAATATAGAAGTGCTCACGGCCAGGGCAAAATGAACCTAAATAATCCTCAACAGGATCACGGGTAAGGCAGGAAAGAAGATAGGGACTCACGGGTAAGGCTAAGAAAAGGGACAGCCAAACCTCACAACAAGCCCATAGGTAGAAACCAGGAAATGCATAACCAAGCTCCAATATAAGCTCACGATTTAGGACATGAAATAGGACAAAAGCCCACAGGTAGGGGCAATAAGGAGAGAGTCAAGCCTGAACAAACCATATTCAACATAAATGAGCCACAAGAGAAAGTTCAATGCCAGGGGAAATAAGGAGAAAGTTAAGTCCAAACCAACCACGACACAAACCACAACAGTAAAGCTCACAGCCAGGGGCAGCGAAGAGAAAATCAAGCCCCAAACCAACCACGACACAAACCAAGGAACCACAACAATAAGGCTCACGACCAGGGGCAGCAGAGAACATCCAAACAGGACAAAAGGAAATCAGCTAAGATGCTCACGGGCAAAGGTAGCAGACCAAAACCACTAAAGCGGCTTCACAGCAAAGGGAAAGCCACCACAAATATTACCATTGTACTCCATTGATCTACATAAGAGAGTGAATGGACAAACTCACATAAACTATCTAGATTAAAGTCATTTTATTGAGCAAGACATGATAGTGAATTGATTCATTTATATCAAACATTCCCATATAGAAGTAGATATTGAAATCATGAATTTTGGGATGACAAACTTGATTATTAATAAAAATCTCAGGAGGAACGTTATATGAAAAGCTTCCGACCAAACCGAGCCCAGCAAAGGGCTAACTCGAGCCCACCAAAGGGGCTAAAACAGAAAGGAATTCCAGCCAAAACACAATCCCCAAAGAAGTCAAACCAAGCCCACCAAAGGGGCAAATCGGAATACAATTTTAGCTCAACTATACCCAGCAAAAGAGAGTCACTAACAGATACATTTTTGAGCCAGACCAATTCCTTCTCTCAAACCAAATTAAACCCAACATAAAGGCTAAAGAAAAGAATATAATTTAAGCCAAAACCGCACCCATCAAATGGGGAAAACAGATCAGCATTTCCAGCATGAATTCAACCCAAAAGAGCCAAAACCAAACTCATCCNGTAGAAACTAGGAAATGCATAACCAAGCTCCAATATAAGCTCACGATTTAGAACAGGAAATAGGACAAAAGACCACGGGTAGGGGCAACAAGGAGAAAGCCAAGTCTGAACCAACCATATTCAACATAAATGAGCCACAAGAGAAAGTTCACAACCAGGGGAAATAAGGAGAAAGCTAAGTCCAAACCAACCACGACACAAACCACAACAGTAAGGCTCACGGCCAGGGGCAGCGAAGAGAAAACTAAGCCCCAAACCAAGGAACCACAACAGTAAGGCTCACGACCAGGGGCAGAAAAGAAAATCCAAACAGGACAAAAGGAAATCAGCTAGGACACTCACAGGTAAAGGCAGCAGACCAAAACCACTAAACCGGCTTCACAACAAAGGGAAAACCACCACAAATATTACCATTGTACTCCTTTGATCTACATAAGAGAGTGAATGGACAAAGTCACATAAACTATCTAGATTAAAGTCATTTTATTGAGCAAGACATGATAGTGAATTGATCCATTTATATCAAACATTCTCATGTAGAAGTAGATATTGAAATCATGAATTTTGGAATGACAAACTTGATTACCAATAAAAATCTCAGGAGAAACGTTATATGAAAAGCTTCCGACCAAACCGAGCCCACCAAAGAGGCTAAAACAGAAAGAAATTCCAGCCAAAACACAATCCCAAAAGGAGCCAAACCAAGCCCACCAAAGGGGCAAATCGGGTCCAATACAGGGGGCAAACCGAGCCCAGCACAGGGGCAAATCAGAATACAATTTTAGCTCAACTATACACAGCAAAAGAGAGTTAATAACATATAAATTTTTTAGCCAGACCAATTCCTTCTCTCAAACAAAATTAAACCCAACATAAAGGCTAAAGAAAAGAATATAATTTAAGCCAAAACCACACCCATCAAATGGGTAAAACAGATAATCATTTTTAGCATGAATTCAACTCAAATAAGCCAAAACCGAACCATCCAAATGGGGAAATTAGAAAAACATTTTCAGCTATAAGTCCAACCTAGAAGAGCTAAAAAAAAAACCGAGCCCACCAAATGTGTCAAAACAGAGCCACCAAGAATCAGATTCCACAACACTTTAAAACCCAAAATTTAAATCCAACATATACTTTGAACAGGGACAAGGAACGAATAAGTGTAAGTGAATTCCATCATATATTTGAACATGAGTGATAATAATAAAAAGCTTAAAAATCAAGTCTTGAACCAACATTTCATTTAGCATGTATCTCAAATAGGCAACCATCATCTCATGGCAACAACCGTAATGTTCCAAAATTCTATCTATCATGCATTTTTTAGCAGAAAAAGAGAAATATATCCGTATTATCCTTCATTTTTACTGATTCTAGCAAGTATCCATGACTAGATCTTAAAACAGGCCTAAACTTTATCTTCACATGCTTTAGAAGAGAAAAGAAATATTTTTAGATGTCATCCAAAATGGTGTAGATTAGAGGAAAGAAGAGAAATACCTCTTAATGCAGACTCAAAGCAAAATTGTAAGGCAAATTCAAGAAAACACCTCCTACAGAAACCCTTCTCTTAAAAGCTTCAAGAAACAACAACCAACGAACACTCCAGCACACAAGAACCTAGCCGAGAAGGAATTTCGACAAAGCCTCCCCCTAAGAGCCTTAAACAGCAACTAGCAAAACAATCTCAGCCTTCCTTTCCCTCTCAAAATTTTCAACAACCCAAAATAGTACTTTATGAAGCTTTTTTATAGGCAGAGATGAAGGGGGGAACCACCACTAACCACCATTTTGTGGTCGAATAAAACAACAGGAGTGAATCGTCACCATAAGGGAGGAGAAAGTAAAGCCTCTAGAAGGAGAAGAGTAGGCCAGCTGAGCTCCCACGATTGGAGAGTTAAGCGGTCGAGCGGCCACACAAGGAAGAAGAAGAGTTGAGAGAGAGGGAGATTGTCGCGTGGATAAGCCACGGGATCTATGACACACAGGGACGAGCCGGACAGCTGATCAAGCCGCGGGATGGGTCAAATGGAGAGTTAAGTGTGCGGGAAAAGGGTAAATAGGGTTTAGGGTTATAAATTTTATTATAAATAATGATATAAATATAAAAATATTTAATATTTCAAAAATAAAAATTTGATTTGTATCTTTTATTCTCGTGTCATATCATAACAAAATGGATGACCTTTCTAGGTAATTCTGACGTTTCGGACGCATTGTCGTGGTTCGTTTCATCGTCGGATGTCATTTTGTGAATCCATTAATTTGCATGCAATTTTCTCGTGTTAAAAAATTATGGCAATATGGGTGTCTTTCCTAGCTAAAATTGGTGTCTCGAACGCGTTGGCGCAGTTCATTTTGTCGTCCGGAGAAGTTCGCATTTTTATCCATCATTTAAGCTCAATTTTAATCTGATCTTGTGCAACTTAGTAAATTTTGTGCATTTTGTGTGCGTGCGTGATGATGAAGTCCTAAAGAGATTTTCCTAGGGCATGAGATCCTATTTGGAACTTCTCATTGAATCTCTGCATGATAGTCCTTAACAACTCGACCATACGACGATGGTTTTGAGATCATCAATGCGAGACATCACAAGAGAAATAGGAAGTGGCTGGAATTTCTAAAAAGGGTGGGTCTCAATTTTAGTTCTCTAAGATAGTTGATAGGAAAGTCTTATGGCTAGATCCTAAGCTCCATGAAGAGGAATGAAAGACCTCACAAAAATGAGGTCAACACATTGGAGTTGAATTAGTCATCTCAGCTTCATTTAGACAGGTGAATTTTTGTTTTTTTCTAGAGATCTCAACAAAAAAGCCTATTTTTTGTGGTCAGCATGCTTTGCATAGCTTATTTATTTGGAAAATTACAAACTGGGACACTTATTTTTTTAGGTTAATTGGGGATGACTAATAGATTAAGTACCTGGCATTGTACACCTCTTGTAATCTTTTATTATAGTAAAGCAAAATGCACTTTTACAAGAATCCTGAAAACTTTGATAAGAAAAATTGCTCAAAGGGATTTCATTTAAAATATTGTAGGAGTTTTAGTAAGCCTAATTTTTAATATATTCTATTATTAGTATTTTCTATTTCTAGAAGTTAGAAATATCGGTATGTCATAATTCTTATTTCCTTCTTTCATAATGGGGAGTTTGGTTAATCTTTATTACTTTCCAAATGTGGGAGTCATCCCCCTCTATTTATCTTGTAATCTTTTTCTAAAAAAGTGAAAAGGAGTAATTATTTTTTTCCCTCCAAAAAACCACAACGTACCAGCACTCGTCTTTGCCTTCGAAATGAAGAACTAATCCGTTGAGATAGTTCGTGGTTGTTGCGTAGCTCCAATCCCTCCTAGGTTCGCCCAATACCATCACCTTCATGACTGACAACTAGCCTTACAGTTGTGATTAGAGCCCACTGGGAAGGCAACGCCTGGATCGCGGCATTCATAAACCCCTCATAAAAAATTCGCGATCAGAGTTTGCTGCAAAGACAACGACTAGATTTTGAAGTTCAGAGCCCAACATGATACAGTCAAGATAAGGGCCAGTTGGGAAAGCAATGATTGGACCGCAGTGATCAGAGACCCAACTTCACGTGGACTTCTTGTCTTCCTATGGTGTCGAAACTGTATAGCTCTAGCCCGTATATGAACTAAAGTGTGTTTCTCTTTTCGCTCGAGGTAGCCACAACACGTGTTGCTCTTCACAGATTCTAAGGATGTCGTACAAATTAGCAATGAAGATTAGAATTCAAAAAAATACAAATACATGGACTGGTTCCAATAATCTGAAACCATCTAACCTCACCCTATAACTCCTCTCATGGGTGTATCAGCTGAATATTTTCCTCGAAATTTATCACCATACCTCACAAACTTAATGAACATAGTTACCTCAAGTGGGCTCAATCCATAAATTGACAAACAACGGGAGGCAAAACTAGGTATTTAACATCATAAATTTCAAAACTTACTACTAGTGATCCGAATCTAAAAAAAGATAGTCTGAAATATTCTCTGTAGGATGTAAAAAAGTCAAGCTTGAGCAAGCTCAGGCTAGGCACGTGTTAGGCTCAAGAGTACTCGTGCTTGAAATCGGCTCGTGTTTGAAATTAGCTCGATTTAAATATCCTTGTTCGTGTTCGGCTCGAAATTGACTCATTAAAATTAAATGAAAAAAATAAATATAGAGAGTTAGATTTGAACCCTCACAAACTCTGTGCAATAGAAGACGTGGAATCATATGACCACACGAGCTATTATGATTTAAACTTAGATATAAATAGATATAATAAATAATTATATAAATATTATATAAAATATATTATTATATAAATCATATAAATGACTTCTTTATTTTGAGCTGAAACGAGTTGAACACGAGCATTTCACGAAAAAATAGCTTTTTTGACAGCCCTAACTCTCTGGTAATGACATGAATCATCAACTCCATGGAATCTAAAGAAAGCCTATCTATTCCTTCCCACTACTCGAGATATCTGAGAAGTATTTTGAGATCTCTATTCAAGCTGAAAGAATTCCTCACAAATTTTTTAGTTGAAAACTCAACTTTGGAAATCCAAGAAAAAAATGGATGTGATTTCACTATATATTGCAATGAGTTGATAATATTATGACAAGAGCTTGATCAATGTTATAATGACGTTTGAGAGAATTTGAATTTAAATGATTATGCTCGCCACAAGAAATGAGATGAAAATAACTCGGATTAGATAATTAAAGTTTATACAAAGTTTGAGGTCGAATCCTTAGTAGGAAACAACTACCCTCAATTCGAGATGTCTTATCTGAAGTTAGATGGGAAGAATTAAGAAGAAAAATTATATTGTACGACACCAAATCGTCTGGTAACACTGAACAAAAGAACTCAATTTATGTGTCAAAAGGGGTTGATGCTGACAAAAAAAGATGCAAAAAGCAATGATCCGAGCTTTGCAAAAAAATCATGGCACATGAAGAAGAAATATTGGAAGCTTCATGGAAAAGTTGCATTGAAAATCAAAATAAAAGTGTGAAAGTCAATCCTATCAAACAACTGCTGAAGAAACTCAATAGGCGCCTGCTAACTTGAATGTAGTATCTTTCACTAAGAAGCAATTAGAGCACTTGCACAAATTGTTTCAATTTCCAAAATTGCCCCGACTACATCCTACTCCTTAGTACAGAAGGGTAACTCTTCGGTCACTACTCTGTTAGGTGTTATTCCTAATTTTTCTCATTCCCGGATAATTATTTTTGGTGCAATTGATCACATGATTGGTTGCTCTAAATTATTTTCCTCATGTAGACCTTGTGCAGGAAATAAAAATGTCAAAATTGATGATGGTTACCTCTCGGTGATTGTCGGAATAGGAACTGTAAAACTCTCCTCATTCTTAACAATTCATGATGTTCTCCATGTTCCTAATCTAATGTGTAGCTTGTTGTTGACTAGTAAAATTATTGTTAATCATTATTGTCAAGCTAACTTCTATTCTTCTTGTTATGAGTTTCAAGAATTGACTACAAAGAGAATGATTGACAGTGCTAATAAAAAAGATAGACTTATTTTGACGATGGACTTGACTCGAAGAAATAATGTCAAAATACTGGTTTAAATTTTATTTTCTAATATAATGAAACTATGTTATGATATTATAAGTTGGGTCATCTTAGTTTTCAATATAAAAAATATTGATTTTCCAAATTATTCAGGATAAAAATCTGTCTTTAATTCAATGTGAAGTTTGTTAGTTTGCTAAACATCATTGTGCATCATTTTTTTCACAATTATACAAACCAACTATACCAATTATTCTGATTCATAGTGATATCAGGGGTCATTGTAAGAACCTCACATTCTGATAAAAAATGGTTTGTGACTTTCAGTGATGAATAAACTAGGTTAAGTTGAGTTTATTTGATAAAAGAAAATTTTGACGCGTGGATAACTTTTAAAATTTTTACACATTGGTACACATTTTCAAAAAATTATTTAAATATTACGAATTGATAATAACTGAGAGTATTTTAAAAATACTTTGAGTCAATTCTTTCTAGAAAAATGAATAATTCATCAAAGCTTTTGTGTCGACATTTCACAACAAAATGACGTGGCTAAAAGAAAAAAACAAGCACTTATTATAGGTAGCTCGGGCATTGCTATTTATCAATCATGTGTCTAATATTTTTAGGGTGAAACCATTCTTATTGCTACATTTCTCAAAAATAGGACCCCCAAAAAGATTTTAATACCTTTTATTGTCTTTCATAAAAATTTTTCAAAGAATCGGCTCTCCTCTTCGCTACCTCTCGAGAACTTTTTCAAAGATTAGCAGAAACTGAAAACAAGAAGAAACCACATATGTATGATCGGTCATGTTTTTCTCATTCGTGGATTTAATGTTTCAAGTGGAGGAGCATAAAGTACGCCAGTGGGATTGTAAAATATTTTACAGCACAAAACGTGACTGATTCACAATAAGGGAGTACCCCCGTATAAAATAAGCAGAAATTGCTACATTTAAAAGTCTTGTCAGATTACCTTCACATTATTACAGTTAGCAACACGTGCGGCATCTATAATTGCTTTTCCAAGTGGATGGTTGGTATTTGATTCGACTCCAGAAGCTAATCTCAAAACTTCAATTTCGGACCAAGCATGGTGTGGCGTGTTGTGTATATCATCGCTGTTTTATCAGTTCAGGTCTAGTTAAATCAAATATGAAGAAACTTTTTATAGGCGATTTTTTCTACACATAGGTAATTATTACACATATAAAGATAAAGTGTTGAAATTAGCTGAAAGACAAGAAATATGTAAGTCTTAATATAAATAACGCAGAACGCAGAAAATAAACAATTTCATTCTACATCTAACTTACTACATCAGCATTCATAGCAAACTGTGCTTCCGAGATTAAAGCCAAGACAAGTCTTCCCCTAAAGTTGGGTTAAATAAATAGATATAAAGAGCCTTAATATGGTGACCAATGCTTAAGGATAGTCTCTATTGGCTAAGAGTATAGTTAAAAGTTAAAAACCAAGGTTTGTAAAGTTGCTCGACTTGATCTGCAGTAAACATATTGACAAAGTTAAAATTTTGTTGTCACATGGAAATTAACACAATGAAAATGTCAGTTTAGTGATAAGACTACATGCGTACCACTATGATAGATGACAGCCATGCTAATGATTTAAACATAAAACAGATGGGAACAATATAAGGATGATTATTGCTTCTCCTCCAAGATGAAGGAGGATTAGCTGTACATAATTTATAAATTGACTATATGTGGCAAACTGCTAAAATATAATCGGGCATGTAATTTCCTTCAACATGAAAGCTTGGGTAAAATAGGCAATAAGACCCAAAGAATGTTGACATATCATGTATCCAAGCAAATAACTGAAGCAATTATGTATTCAGCCTTCTTGAACCGCTAAAATTACATATACTGAAAGCAAACATCAAAATTGGCACCACCAAAAAAATTTTACAAAATAAATCTTTTTTTACTGAAAGCCTTTCTTTGAAAGCTAGTGTTCATGCAGCCTATAAACTACCCAAGGAACCGCCAACCAAAAGTTTAGAGAATTAGTTTATGATTTGCACAACAATATCGAAAACTGAAAGAAGAAAAAATCTCTGGTCCCGCCTATTCATCTATATTATTATAGTGTTTAAATGTTGCATCATATCTTTGCTAAGAAAGTAGGAGTGTACAAATTTCCATAGAGGGCTTTCAGCTTTTTTTATTCTTTCAAAATAAAGAGAGATAAGATACGGTAAATAATCCAATGCGTGGTTTTCCCTTTAAGTTCAAAGATTTGGTGGAAAATAAGGAAACAAAAACAGCTATGCTGAAACTGGGAGTTTATTCTTTCATACTTTCATAATCAGCAAAAAAAAATAAAACATGCATTCATGGGCACAACATCACATCACACCTGATTTTGTAGCTTGTCTCCAATAAAACTCTATTAGACATTTCTTATCAACACTGATCTCATTCACTTCCTCAACCGAGTCAAAAAAAATGTCTAGGAATGTTTATGAGCAGTGAGGCTCAATTTGTCCAATATTTGTGTGGATACCATATTCTCAATACATTCATCTTATGATGAGATTACGCAAATTCCCTTAACGCAGTACATCGTATATGGAAGTTATTATGTCTAAGTCACTGCAAATTCCTATTGGACTCGGTTTGGAGAACTTCACCATCATCTATAGGTAGCTAATACTAATCTCAAATCTACTCATTTTCAAAGTCTTCATTGTCTGCTTCTTTCACTATTCCCAGGTCAATAAAAAAAAAACTCATTGCATTGTTGTGGTTGGGGGAACCCCACTAAAAAGTTAATGGTCACTTCTATCCAAAATAACTCTAAAACATGTCATCATTCTAAAATTTATCCTGATAAAATAAATAACCATCCTTTTTTCACACATAGACAGATATTCTCACGAACCAAATATCGAGTCATTAAACACGTAAACTTCTCTCACTCCTCATACTCGGCTGAGTGTATCGATTCCTTGGAATCACTATCTTTCACAACAATCAAAGATAATTATGTTGTGATTTCTTTGTTAGGCTCAATTTGAATCACTAACATCTCCTTTGTCGGTCAAAAGTTGAGACCCTTTTGTGACGTCTTCATTCTCTCCTATGTCCTTGTTCATTTCTTCAATTGCACCCTGCTTAGTGAAAGAGATCACCGTCATGTTTAGGTGATCAAACGCAATGTACTCAAAATTATGGCTCTATCATTTCCTGACTGGGACAGATTTAAGAGTACCGACGGTCTCCACCTTTTCTCCACTCTGTACAGGTTTCTCCTCAAGCAAGGTTGACTTCGGTGTTCCATTCAGTGTATTCTTGCTGCTTGATCCTATAATTGAACCCTATTTGAAGGGTGATATGGACATGATATTGTTGTGTTGTCTCTCTACTTTCAAGGATAGGGTCTGAATATCATGTATTATCCAACAAAGCTATAACTATACCACACTGCCAACAGATGGTCTTAGTCCTACCAGATATCAAGCTATTGTTTTCTCATCGGGCTCCACTAGCTCACATTGTAACATAACAGCTCGAACTCAGTTGTATATTCTATTGAGAGATATTTCTATTCTATGTAGTGAAATCTCAAGAATATTTCACTTTTCATCTTCAGTCAAGTTATAATTTTATTTTTTCCACATGCTAGCACAGGCGCTTCAAATTCTCCCACCATTGAGATGCACTCTTTTTTAACATAATGACGACTAGCTTTTACCATTATGTCAGGTGGAATGCCCTTATACTAAAAGACATACTCCACTATTTGGAGCCACTCGATGAACTCGTCCCGATCCACACAACCGTCAAAATCCGATAAATCTACATTTACTCGAAGATCCCGACTTCTCTGATATTTCAGGTCAAATCATTGGTGTATTGATTTCTCGTCACCAAAAACTTCCCGATGGAAAGGATTCACTTTCAAACCTTGATTTGACAAATCTCCATTGTGGCTATAGAAGACCTCACATGAATATCTCCTCTCGAAAGCGACGAATCTCTGTTATTGTTGTAGGATTTCCTACTGCGTATCCTCCATAGTAAGTTCCTAGACATCTCCAGTAGTTTCTCCTTGGTTGCATGACATCCTTTTTCCCGATCAAGTTTTCGAGGGACGTAGAATTGCAAATCAAAAGGCGTTTAAGTGTTGATGGTAGGTGTCGAGATGAAATTTTGTAAAGATAGTAAGATTGAATTTTGAAAATTTAGAATTTGGGCAAGGATTTGTGGTAGAAGAAGTTTGGATATGGTGAGAATTTTTTCTTTAGTTTTAGATTTGGAGCAGAAAAGACAAATCCCTAAAAAATATAGAGTTTGTTGAACTATGATAACAGATGATACCGTTTCATACCTTCTAGGTGTTTAGAAAGAGGATTTCGTGGGGAGGAGATTATGAAATAGCCATGGAGGGCTAATACAAGTGGTCTAAGGTGTTTGAAAGGGGACAAGGCTAAATTTGTTGTTGAACAGCATATTCAACGACGTCAGTGGTTGTTCCAGCTAAAAACAACACGTCATATGGTGAAATGGCAAGATATAGGTGGTGATGAGGTTCAACCACCTGTTCCTGAGTAAGATACAAACACACTGCTTGCAAAAAAAATGATAAAGCACTCCCAAGAGCTTATGCCAGAGACCAACGTCTCGAAACACAATAGCAATAGCCAAAAGTAAAAAAAACCATAATACAATCTATATAAATGTCCCATAATAAAAAATAACTTAATTAGAAACTAGAAAAATAGGTAAGAGCAAAAAAAAAAGAAGTAAAAGAAGCTTAATGAAACTAAAGAAAACAAAATAACATAAAAAAATAATATTTAGTTGGTTGGACTTCAACGATGACAAGAGCCACAAAATGCGAACTTGCGATATTGCAAGAAAACCCACGTCCCGCACCCTCACGCTTTCTCGTCAGTCACGACCACGCTTTCTCGTCAGTCACGACCCGACCTGATAGCTTGGAATTAACAAAGTCAGAAACATTGGTCAAACAATATTTACCTTGTTCTTTTAAATCATTCAATAATCCACATAACTTACAGTAATAAAAGAGGCATTAAAAATCACAAGGTACACTAAATGAAAAATTAAATCATCCAAAAATAACAACATAGTCTGCAAGTAAAATATCTCAAATCATCACACAACAATATATCACTACTCAGAAGTAAACAGTGCAATAAAGACAACCATAATACATAATATACTACCTATCATCAGTAAACCTGTAAATCATCTCTCATTTTTCAGTCATATCAATCTAATATTTTCTTGAAAAAAATCATTAATTTTCAAAAATAAGTTATACCACTTAGTGAGTAATTATAATCTTCTCATGCACTACATTAATATGCAAATGCTATTCATGTATGCCCCCAGAAAATTGTAATTTAATGATAAATCAGACTGCAAGCTTTCATTATTAATTTAACAATTTCCATTTCAATTTAAGTATTTAACTATTTTAACCAATTTAAAAAGTAATATCAGGATTATAGTCATATCTGAAGGTATCCTCAAAATTATACTCATACGTACTCTCAAAATTTTGCACATGTAGATACATCTTTACCATTTTCATTTCTTTTTTTTGTGCACGAGTACATTGCATTCTCTGTCAGTACGATATGTGGGTAATATTGAATAACTTAAGTATTTACATTTCATTTCATTTAATTGCTTCTTTTTAAAATCATTGAACAATTATTTTTCTTTTTTATCATTTCATTTCATTCATTTCAATAATTCTTTTAACTTGCAACATGCATATAACTATAATTCGGATATGGACCTGATACTATTGTGTTGTTTCCCTACCTTCAAGGATAGGGTTTGAAGCAATAATGCAAGCCTTTATTTAATAAAATATCAATTTAATACATATAAGAAAGTAATTACTCACCTTTTGCCTTAAAGGACCTCTTTACAAATTTAATCATTTGATTACTTCCTTCTACTATCATCTCCTTTTTTTTATTCTACTTCTTTTACCAAAACCACAATCTAAAACCCTAATTAATTGAATCAAATTTTCTTTAACCACTGCTTAAATTCATTAAATCATATTTAATAGCATCTATTTAATTTAACAAAATATATGTTATATAAATAAACACCTAAACTCTTACCTTATCAAAGTTTGTTGGGATCGATCTACCTCCTCCTTTAGCTCGCACAATTCACCTACTTCTCCCTTCAAGTTAAAACTCTATATCTTGAGTACTGATTCAATTAAACTTTCAATTAACATTAATTAAACAAACACACACTCACATATGCATTTATATTAAAATTTATTAAATAACATGTGAGCTCCCTATCTGACCTTTAATATAGCTCGGTCGGCGTCCCTAACCCGCACACACGTGAGCTCCCTTTTCTTCCTCTTCCTTCGATCTTGACTAGAACCAACATAGAACACGGAGGTCATCTTCCTTCCTCATTCCTCTTTACACCAGTATCGCTCAACTAGGGTTTCACCGGAGTCGGTTCTCTATTTCAATCACGAAGTCGTGCCCTCTCCTTCTCTTCTCTTCCTTTGACTAGGATTCGACACGACAGTGACGTCGCACGGAAGGCTCCTCGAAGTCGCGATTCTTCCTCTTCTCTCAGCAAGAGTGGAAGCCTCTCACTCATGTAAGTGATGACTTCTTCCCTTCCTCCTCTTTCTTCATCCTCTACCAATCGTTTAGGGCACACACAAAGCTTTTCTTCTCACAGTCTCCCATTCTCGATCCCTCTGCTCTCTCTCTCTCTCTCTGTCTCTCGCTATTCAGTTGATTCGAACTGAGATATACGACTCTTAAAGTCAAAATGAAGAGTTGCTTATCCTTTATGTCTATTTAATTATTAATAATTTATTATTATTATTATTATTATTATTATTATTATTATTATTACTACTATTATTATTACAATTTCAGGTATTACAAAATCATTGTGAGTTTAGTTTTTCTTTCATGCCAACGCAAGCACTTCAAGTACTCTCAACATAGAAAAGCACTCTTATTTTAACTCTATAGTAATTAACTTCACTAAAACCGTTCTAGGGCACCTAGAAAGTGTTTAGGAAGTAAATCTAGTGGGTATGTGATTTTGGAATAGCAAGGTAATGATAATATGCAAGGTTGAAGGCGTTTAGAAGATGAAAGGGATCATTCGACTGCTATCTAACTAAAAAAAAGCAAGTCAAAAGGCAAAATGATGACGCACGGACGAGGAGGAGGTTCCACAACAGTCATTATGATAGAAATCATAGAAAAAACTCTCCAAAATACACAAAGTACAGCAAAAATGCCCTTAACCAGGTTCCATATAATATGTTTATATTAAAACCTAAATTAAACACAAATTAGAAGAAAAGAAAAAGGAATAAGAGTCCAAAATACCCGTGCAGCCCACATAGTAGGAAATCCTACAATTACATCCTCTTGGTGATGTGTGAGCTTACCGAAGCTTACTGGGCTGTGGTACTGTAGTTTTTCGGTTCCCCGTTTTTCCACCCTTCCCCCCTTTGCTATTTGATTCCTTCCTTGTCTAGCCCTTCCTTTTCTATCACTTTCTTTATCCACTTCCTTCCTTTTCCATCACCTTCCTATTTGTATTTCTCTACCTATTCTATCTACTATTTCTCATTATATATATGTGGTCTGTTTGCTTAGGATTCAAATTATTATTTCTTTCTTTCATATTTCTGTCAGGGCAGCTTTCAGTGTTTGTTTCCCCTTCAAATGTTATATTCGAGGGATTGGGTGGTGCTCCGGTTGTATCTCTCCCGAGGTGGTGATTATCTTCCTTATATTTCTTTCCATATCCTCCCATATCATTCACTAATGTAGTAACTTGCTGCATCCGCCAAAAACAGCACCTGCTTTTTTCTTTTTTTTTTTCAATTCTCCATGTACTACCCACCTTCCCCTCCTTTCCAACATTGTTATCGTCCAAACTATACCTTTCTGTTGTCCCATCATTCCCTTTGTGTTGTTGTTG
>NEWO01000108.1:796515-814251 GCA_003013225.1 Phalaenopsis aphrodite | reverse complement strand
AAAAAAGCTAACATGCATAGCATTTTGTGCACAAGTATGAGTAATTATATTTTTTGTTCTATCCATGTGTTGAAATAAAACCTGTTTGAAAGAAGACAAAAAGGAGAAGCCCTCCAAGCCTTGTGGTTGTATCTTCCAGGCATTGGCATCTTTAGCTTGTTCAAGCGAGGAGATAATATTTATGTTGTCGCTTTCAATAACAATTCTGTTGACTTCAAGCATTTACGACTCTATTTAGTGACAAATAGAGAATATAGCAACGAGCTCCACGTGAAATGAATCCCAATGTTCAATGGGTCGGCCCGTCGCAAGGAAAAGATCACTCGGGAGGAGATAAAACAAGAGATCTGCCAACTTCAATGGAGGCTTGCGGATATTTAAGATGAAACCGAATGGGGAGATTAGCCTCGACCAGGATCTGGAGAATCGAAGTGGAGCAAGAGAGGATGATCTGAATCCCATCCATAGTTAGGATTTCAGTGATGAAGGAAGGCCATGCACTTTGGAAGCTGGTATCAAAGGAGGCTGAAAAGGGAGGCCACATATGGAGAACAGGAGGATCTGAAGATGAAGCGGGAGATACAAAGTCGGTTCTTGCCAGCTTACTACACACTGAAAAATCAGACCGTAGCTTCAAAAGTGAAAAGACCACATCATTGAGTGACCACCCCGCCTTACTGGCAGCGCTCAACCTCATGGTCTTATAGCCAAATTACACCCAGAAGAATATTCAAGCTGCCCTGCCAGAGGAAGAGCTAAGTCAAAGTGGAGAACAGATGAACCAATTCGTATCCCTAAATTTGTCCCAGTCAGGAAGTGTTGCAAGTGTCACAAATTTGGGCATCTTGAATTAGATTACACAACTAGGGGGTAATCTATTTCATGGAGCAAGGCGTTCCAAAAAAATTGGGTAATGACACAATAGAAGCTGAAGACGGTGAGAACACAAAGCAAGAGGATCGGCTTCCAGTTGAAGAGATAAACGGTGATCCTGAAGAAGATGCAGACATCAGAGAGGATTCTCAATTTTCAACCAACATGAAAGAGATGCCATCGATTCCAATTGGCCTTAAGATAGAGATTCCAGCTGAGGTAACATCAGTTGTATTAGAAGGTAGTGAATCTGATGCAATGAGCACTCAGGCGGAGTATGAGATTATGGTGCCTCAAACTAGCATTTTGCAGGTGTTGAGAAGAGCATCAACAAGACTGGCCTTAGAAGTCTAAAAAGGTCATGAGTTTGGGAAGCCGATATCAAACGCAGAACAACTTCATATAAGAGAAGTTCAGACCTTTCAGATCCATAGACTTAATCCCTGAGTTGCCCCTACTGAGAGAGGCCTCGCATATCAGAGATGGGACTCTTTTGTGCCACGTTGGGAAGATTTCAGGGAGTTATTTAGATGTCAAATTCAATTCAGTATAGTACCTATCCTCAAATGTCCAAAAAAGAGGAATGAAAACTAACTTTGAAATTTGTATTAGGAATTCGATGATGAAGAAAACTCTTCAATGGGATCTAGGTCCTATCTGTGAAGAAGATGACTCTCTTAAGTGGTTGAGTGGTTGCTAGTGAGAGTTGTGCAGTCTATTACAGATTTCATCCCATAGTTGATTTCACCTCACATACTTGTTAATCAACAACATTCCGCTGAATATGAGAAGTAGAAGAAGTAGGTTTCAAACATATGGGTTTGAAAGTTACACTGTGGAAACGTACATCTATATGCAGCTCCAGCTCAAAATGAACCGAAAAATGATCCATATTTATTCTATTAATATATGTTGTGGAATGACGTCTACAATCTCAACCTACCAGGAAACTAGAATGTTTCCACTATTTCAATGTCGCGATCTTAACTTGGTACTACAAGGACACAAAGCTTTGACAAATGAAGTCGAAGCTCCTCCCAATCCCGAGAGATTGATGTGAGAGTTTACAAAGTCATGGTACTAAAGTAGCTACAATACTGCGTTCCAACTCTACCCCCTTGCCTAATTGATTCCTTCCTTGTCTAGCCCCTTCCCTTTCTATCACTTTCTTTGTTTACCTCATTCATTTTCCATCACCTTCCTATTTGTATTTATCTTTCATTCTATCTACTATTTCTTATTATATGTGGTTTGTTTTTTTAGGGTTCAGATTATTGTGTCTTTCTTTCAAATTTCTGTCAGGACAGTCCCCAGCGTCCGTTTCCCCTTCGAGGCATGTATCTGAGGGACTGAGTGGTGCTTCGGTTGTATCTCTCTCCAGAGGTAGGGATTATCTTCTTCGCACTCCCTTTTACATCCTCCCACATCGCTCACTGTCGTCGTACCTCGCTGCAGTCGCCCAAAACAGCCGGATTGTTGTTTTCTGCAGTTCTCCGCCTACTAGCCACCTTCCTCTCACTTCCAGCATTGCTGCCACCCAAACCGCACCTCCTTTCTGCTGTCCTATCCTTTCCACTCCACTGCTGCCGCCCAGGACACAGCTAGGGAACACCTCGATCCTGCAGTCCCATCACAGTTCACCCTCATTCCACGTTGTCATCACCTAGAACAGGCTCCATACTTGTTGTCTCTACATTTTTGCACTTCCCCCTCGCGGCCACCACCCCAGCAAATCATCCTGATCCACCTAACCAACCTCCACCATCACGTGATACACTTTAGAAGTGCTTTCTTATGTCATTTTATGTTTGTTGTCATTTATTTCATATTGAAGAGTCATCGTTGTAACCTATTTGAATTCAACGATAATATTTATATTTCAATTGTGGTTTAGGCTTAACTATGGTACACTTGGGGTGATATTCCACCTCGGTTCAATCCCGCAACTGTGGAATCCTGCGATCGCGATACTGCAAAATAAATATTGCGATAGAGCATCATTTACCCTTTTGTCAGGTGGAACGTCTTAATACTCAAAAACTCATTCTAATGATTGGATTCACTCAACAAATTCATTTGAATCCATAAAACCGTTGAAATCCGATAAACCAACTTTACTACAATATCAGCTCTTTATCACTTGAGGCTTTTTTGGAAAAAAAAAAATTTCATCATCTTCTCTATCTGGGTGATCACCGTTGTTGTTGTGAGTAATTTTCTGATATTGCCTCCTTCCAAAATCCGCGAGCCTTCATTGCAATTGGAGGATTTTACTTTGCATCTCTTCTATGGTATAGTCTTGAACACCTCTTTGAATATTTCTGCTTAGAGGAATGACAGATCTCCTCACATTAGGTTTGTGATGAAGGTGAGATTTTAGATCTAGGGTTAGCTCAAAGCTTAGGGTTAAGTGAAGGATATAAAAAATGGTTGTTGATGAAGGTAGCAGGTTAAGGTTTGGGTTTTCAAAAAAAGCCCAAGTTTAAAAGGCTCCAAAACCAAATGACACCGTTCCAAAATTCTTAGAAGATATTTGAGGAATAGATTCGGCAGAAAGAGTTTGTGCGCAAGAGAAAAAGAATATGTGAGGTCAGAAGAGTTTGTAAGGAAATTAGAAAAGATCAACAGTTGTCCAGACTGAAAACTGTGACATAACAGATTCAACAAGGCACACGACCGAGAAAGATTCACCACCTATTCCTAAATATGTTACAGATGCAGCAATTACAAAAGAAAAATGATACAATACTCTTTAAGACAGAAAAATCAGATAAAACATTCTCTAAACGCATAAACCAAAATTAAGAATCCTAAAAATAGATATTAACAACGTATAAATGGTACCCAAGCAAATTAACCCTAATTCTATTTCAAATATTATAAAAAAAGGTCCATAAGGCCTGGCAGCAGCCAACAGGAGGAAAGGTCCCCATACAGAGCTACAGAACTCCACGGGACAGGATTCCATCCTGATCCCACCTAAGTGGAGACCAAGGAGCCTCCCGCATCAGATCAACTACATGTTCAATAGACTAGAAAGAAGAAATAAAATCATTACATACTTTGCATATGTACTCTTCCCGTCATAAGAAACTAAAACTTTGGTCACAATTGGTCTTCCGATAGTCAGTGTCCCAGTCTTGTCAAATACAACAGTGTCAGCTTCTGCAAACTTCTCTAGGACATTTCCACCGCGTAAAAGTAAACCTCTGGTTGCTCCAAGTGAAGTCCCAACCTGGCATGAAATTTATAGGTAAACATTGCATGAATGCCTAATTTAAAAGAGAATTTCATTACCAGTTGACTAAAGAAGATCTCTGAATACTACCAAGACAGCCGTAGGTGTAGCTAGTCCAAGTGCGCATGGGCATGCAATTACCTGCACATAATGGTGAAATAAACCTGGTTGGAATAATATTGGTTAACATTTTCTTAATTTAATAATAAAAAAATGGTCATAAATAAAAAATATGACAACATGTATGTTAATGGACAGAATAAAGGGCCTTTTCAAATCCATATAAATAAGACTATTAAGTTCCTCTTTTCCACATGTATAGTACTTTTGATGAAAAAATTGCAAAGCTGCATTCTAAAAATTAATTTGTAGTTTTCTGTTACATCAGGTATTCGACTTATTAGAAGAGAATCCAAAACATACAATGTTATAATGACTGTTTTGAAGTCAAGATACAACATCAGTATTATAAAAATGAAGATATTCGAACTATATACAATAGCTTGCAGTTTATTCACTAAGAAAACTGAAGCTTGCCAGCAGAAAAATAACACTCAAAACAATAAGAAAATAGATCTAGTAGGATTTGAGCAGCAAGCATGCAGGAGAAATACCAGAACACTACATGAAAGCTGTAACGCCAAAGAAATTGGAGTCCGTTGGATAGCAGCTGGCATTAATTGAGAACCAAAGAAACCCCAAAACATGAACGTCGCAGCAGAAAAAGCCATCACTCCATATGTAAAATGTCCAGCAACCTATCAAAACGCATACAAATAAATTCCATCTAATAGAAGGGAATCAAGTCAACATTAAAAAAAAAAAAATTGCATGCAGTAATAGCATATCATCACCGCATAGAGAAGCTAAATAAACTAAAAAAGCAGCCAACAGATTTGGAAAGAAATTTTCCAAAGCAATTGTAATCATGTCATGCTCATACTTTCCTTTGTGGAAAGATGGAGAGTTGAATCTACACTCGAGTCAAACTAAAATGCTAATCCCGCGGCCATAGGGGCAAAAATAGTAGATTTCACCAATATGAAAGGGGAATCACATCCAAGTAATGCACTCTTTTTCGACTGAAATCGAATAGCCATAAACATTGTGGAGGGCAGTGAAACCCCGTACCCTATGACAGAAAACAATTATATTGCCATCATTATAACATTGGAAAATAATAAAATAAAATCACGCCAGAAAAATGTGCTCTATTAATTCAGACTCATTTGTCATTGGAACATGATAACAAGTCTTATGGCTCAGTAATAAGAAGCCTTATTTGCACTAATTAATTGAAATAATATCAATTAAGATCATGTTTAAAAGGTTTAGATCATGAAAATAATTGATAGAAATTGATTAAATATTCATTTCAAAGTTACACCAATTTTATAACTCATTTTAAAAATGTTTTATCTTTAAAATGTTTGTAATATGCATTAAAGGATTGAAAGAAATGTGATGATCATTAAATAAAAGAAATAGAAAAGTTATCAAATCTACTATCTTTTTATAGTTCTAGCTGGGGGCTTTATTTTATCTGTGCACAAAAATGAAAATAAAAAAAGGAAATGAAAAAGAAAATAGAAAAACTGGGGGAGTTATTGTAACTGTGCACACAAAAAAAAAACAAGGAAATAGAAAATGTTACACTGTTGGTACAAATTTTTTACGATGTTCCTATGATAACTTTTAAATACAATGTAAATGCAAAAATTATAAAGATCTTTGAGGAAAAAAATTATAAATGTAAGCATATGAAAGACTTATAAAAATTGAACATCAATGATGATCATTGTACACTGCACACTTATTAGATCATACGCATAAAAATTTTACAATGTAGACCATAATTATTCACAAAATTGCTATTAAAGTTATTTGGTTGTTTAAAGGTTTCTTTCAGGAAAAGCTCGATTGAATTAAATTGGCTGATAGGAGACAATATGTTTATAGAAAAATGGGATCAAATGAACATAAGTAGCAAACAATATTGTTTTTATATTTAGTTTCTTTACTATACCAGTATTGTTACACATTGGTTGTTCTCATGTCTTTGATTTGGTCGATATTTTACATATTTACTGATTTAGTGGTTCTTTAATGGTTGGATGTGATTGTGTGTTGTCATGTATATGTTAGTATTGTGTATATAATCTGATCATCTGTTCTAGCCGTGAAAATTCTAAATTTTTGGGTCGGGTCACGATGATGTAAATTTATGGTTTAAGAGTGAGAGGTAAAAAAACAAATCCCTAGAGATCTAAAGTTTGTCGGGCTCTGATATCAAATGACACCGATCTAGAGTTCCTAAATGGTGCGGAAAGATCAAGTGATGGGTTAAGATGTTAATAGGATAGACAGCGGAGAAGGGAGAAGTGGTGGCAGTTGAAATCCGGCACAATAGACTGCCGGACAGCAGCTTGGCAGGAGGAAAATTGCTGGTACATTGTGGAGCCGGCGGCGTCGGAGGTTGCAGAGACCTAGGAGAGAACACTACATCGATACAATCACATTGTAGTAGCATCACCTGAAAGAGAAGAGGATAAAACACTCCAAATAGGAGAATACTAAAGAACAATAATCTCCAAATAACACAAACCAAAGCAGAAATCCCAAAACCAGAAAAAAACAACCTTATAAATAGTTCTCAAGCAAAAATAACCTTAATTATTATTCAAATAAAATAAAAATGGAGCCCACAAGGTATGTGATACCGTTTTAGGGTTCCTAGACGATGTGATAAAACACAAAAGGTTTTTAAAAAGTTGTAGGATTGATTAGGCGAGCGGGGAGGTTGAATACTGGTGTGAACGGCAAGTGAACAGCAAACCGAATGCAGAAAAGGGGCGGCTTCCGGCTGTAACAGCAGGTTGCATCGTTGGGAAGGCTGTAAGAAGTGAAATATGCAGTAACGGCAGCTGAGGCTTGTTTCACAGCTGTCCGGACTGAAAACAGCTGCCAAACGACGAATCAGCAAAGCGCGGATGGCTGGACAGCAAGTTGGAACAAGAAACAGCGGGTTTCCAGCTGTGAACAGTACTTTCTACAAGTTGGACGATGAAGGAGGTCTCCGAACATTCAGGAGACATCACTACCTCGATCTTATCAGATTACAAATACATCGCCTGAAAGAAATCTAAAGATACAACACTCAAATAGAAAAAAAAAAGGAGAAAACATCTCCCAATAACAAAATAATAGCCAAAAGTCCTCCAAACCAAAAAAAAAAACATATAAATATTCCCTCATGTAAAACCCTATTTAGAAATAAGAAAAATAAAAAATAAAAGAATTGGAAATAAATCAAAACAGGAAAGAAATATGCTGAAAATAGGAGTTTCGGGTGATTCGACACGTGGCACTATTGCTCGAATTGCGGACGGCACGCAAAAAAGATAGCAGGATGCCCTTTTTTGTTGCTCTTCAGGAAGCTCATGTATCTTCTCCCTGGCAAGGATAGGCTTCTTCTTCGCTAGAAGGACCTAGATCCCACTTTCAGATATTATTTTCCCCAAAGCACTTGCAGAGCTCTTCCAAGTAACAGTTCACCATTACTTTCTGGCCAACTGCCTAGGAAAGTGTTACTGAACTGAACTGGAACTTAGTGCTCAGCTTATACCATTGACTAATCTCGAAATGCTCAAAAACTTCTTCCACTCATCGGCGGTGATGAAATGTCGGATCTCTCTCAGCAACGACAACTTAGGAGATAAATTTAGGTCAAACAATCCTAAAATCCACTTGTCTAGGGTTGCCCTCTGTCTTTGTTTTGGCTCTTCAAACTCGTGCCCTTATTGGAAAACTAATGATTGTCTTATTGATGCTCCTTGTAACGTCTGCAAAAAAGTAACTTGCGGTACCAAATCCTAAAAAATATAAATGTCCATTTCTTTAGTCACCACCTTCTAGGACAACAATTGATACTCATGTTGGAGTCTCACTCATGGGCTCAACTTGAAACTAGCATCTCTCCCTCGTCACCTACGAGCTGATACTCCCCTCCAATCTCCTCCTCCGGGTCTTCATTCTCTGCTTCCTTCATGGCACCTTGCTCGATGAAAGATATCATTCTCTTGTTTGGGCAATCTGATGCAATATTCTCAAACTTGAGGCACTTGAAGCACTGTCTGGCTAGGATGAATTTGGGAGTGTTTTAAGTCTCCACTTTTTCTCCACTCTGAACTAATTTTTTCTCGAACGGGGGTGGTCGGGATGTTCCACTGGATGTACTCTTGTTGCCTAATCCTACCGTTGTGACCAATAAGGTTGCAGTTGTACCATATTCATAATAGACGACCTCAATCCTCCATGATACCTCGCTACTATGTGCTCCTCTGGCTCCACTTGCATTTCAGCATAAGTTTGTCAAAATCAGCTATGTAATCCTCCATAGAAGTGTCTCTCTAGCACAGTTTCTAAAGCTTTTTGAACATGACAGGTGGATAATGTGTGGGAAGTTATTTATATTGCATCTCCCATTCCATCTTGGACCACGTAATGAGTTTACTTTTTCATTTTCGTTGTTGAATACGCTTCAGATTCGCCCACTATAATGAATCATTTTTTATGAGTTTGATGATTGTCAATTTAACTCTCGTATCCCAAGGAACATCCTTGTACTCAAAAATTTACTCCACTGCCTGAAGCCACTCGAAAACTTATTTGGATCCATCCGGCCGTCAAAATCTTATAAATTCGCCTTTACTCCAAGATTATGGCATCTCCTCTAATATTTCATGTTGAATCATCGAGTTGTGGTTCTTCATCCCTGGAAACTTCTCGGTGGAAAGAGGTATCTCAATCTTCTTCACCTAGGCGTTCACTGTTGATGGGGGTGACTTCCCCATTCAGCCTTCATTCAAAATCAACGAGACTCGACTGTAATTTGATGATTTCCCTTTGCATGTCTACCATGATAATTTCCTGAGCACCACTTTGTGCGTGGTGGCAAGGCATCTCGTTCTTCCAACCAAATACTCGGCTAGCTCAGATATCAACTGATACCGTTTTAGAGTTCCTAGACGGTGTAATAAAGCGCAAACAGTGTTGGAAAAGTTGTAGAATTGATTACATAAATGGGGAGTTTAGAGGACGGCTGAACGCCAGTGTGAACGGCAACGAGACAACGAACTGGAAGCAGAAAAGGGGTGGTTTCCGGTTGTAACACCAGGTGGCAGCATTGGGAAGGCTATAGGAAGCGAAATATGTGGTGGGATGTCAAGTGAGACTAGTTCATCAGCTGTCCAGACTTATAACAGTGATGAATCAGCGAGGTGCAGGCGGCTAGACAGCAGGTTTCCTGCTGCGAACAGCAGTTTTTTCCGAGTTAGATGACGAAGGAGGGATCCGAAAGACACCACGATCCTATCAGGTTATGGACACACCACGTGAAAGACATCTAAAGATACAAAAGTCCAATAGAGATAACTAGGAGAAAACATCTCCAAATAATATAGCAATAGCCAAAAGTCCCCCAAACAAGAAAAATAGCAACGAATATATATTCCCTCAAGTAAAACCCTACATAGAAATAAGAAAATCGGAAATAAAGGAATAGCAAATAATTAAAAGAAAAAAATATGCTGAAAATAAGAGTTTCAGTTGATTCAACTGGGGGCATTGTAGCCCGAATCATGGATAGCGCACAAACAGGATCACAAAATGCCCCTTTGGAAATAAGATTGCGTGATACCCCATTTTGAGGCTCTGTGGGACACACCCGCATCAACATGGCTGCAGTAAATCGGCGGGAAAGTCCTGCTACAACTTTCACGTGACATGAATCGTCTCTCGCTCTATCCCACGTAAGTGGGGAGCTCCCACGTCATGCCACTTTGTAAAAATTAATTGAAGAATACATGGGGAAAAATTAGAATCAGGAGAATAAAAGTATGACACATTTAATCTTTAAAAAGGTGTGATCAGAGGTTGTTCAACGCGGTAAGCAAAATATTATATACATGAAAGGCGGGACCTTGTCAGCTAACCGTTGTATAGGAGCTTCCCTTGCCTGTGCCTCTTCCACCAAGCGAACTATATCTCCCATCGCAGTCTCACCACCTGGTCTTTTAACTTCAATGGTCAGTCTACCATTTATGTTGATACTTCCAGCTGTCACTTCAGTCTGGTAAAAGGATATTAACTGAACTCAAACAAAATGGTAAAACTTCCAGAATGAGAATTTGAACTAGTGTTTATTACAGTTTCGTTGAACTCTTGGGATGGAGCCAAACATTAATAAAAATGGGCATTTACATACATACCACACAATTCTTATGTATTTCATATCTAACGTTTAAAAAGTCATATTTAATTCAAACGACTTAAATCTTTAACATCACATCAAAAATACCATAACTACTATCTTTTTAAAAGTGAAATACACCTTTTCATGCATAGATTTATGACACCAATGTGTGATCAATATAAAATATCAAACTTGGGTGTTATATATGTAAATACATAAGAATTGTGGTATGTATGTAAATTTCCCTAACTAAAAACCATGCATAGTGAACGAAGAGGAAAACAGAAAGGAGTACCCCTGGTAACTTGGTCACGGGCATAGGTTCCCCGGTGAGGCTTGATTCATCAACAGTGCTTCTACCAGTTTTAACAATTCCATCTGCAGGTATGCGGTCCTGTATAATAAAATTGGGAGAATGATTACGAATTATGTACCCAGCACATCACACGCACTAAACAGCAATAGTGAATATTCTAATATGTCATAGATATAAGAAAAACTAAAATTTCAATAATGATATAAGAAATCAATATCTATGCACATATACCACTAATTCTTGCTTGGCTTCGATTCAGACCATTGCCAAAAAAAGTATCCCATATTCTTAAAACGTATTAAGATACATTCTGCACTACATAAAATACAAAAGCTAATGTGCTGCAATAGCAGAGAAGACGAGCAGGCTAATTTTATACGCAACGAAAAAATGAAAAGTACATTTAACTCACTCCTGGAAACACAAGAATTTGATCTCCAACAGCAAGACTGCTGCATGGAACTTCTGTAGTATAAGGTGAATCTCCCGAATCCTTGTCAAAAATAAGGCGTGCTTTTGTAGGAAGAATATTTAAAAGTCCAGTCATATCACTAGTAGCTTTTATTTTTGCTCTTTGTTCAAGATTTTTGCCTAACAAGACAAAAGCTATCAACATTATAGGTTCCTCAAAAAATGTCTTCCACCCCTGCATGAATGTGACCATGTTAAAAGCTCCACTTATAACTTAATTGCTGAGCTGCATTAAATAAATAAATAAATAAACACATCCGCTTAAAATACACTATAGAAAATTATGCCAATGCTAGAACACAACTATAACAATAATTAATGTTGAACAAAACAAATATTAAATGAAAAATATATATATAAGCAAAATATACAGAATTAAAAGACTGAATGCTGACAATAGTAATATTAAGGAATACAAAATTAAATGACTGAAAAAAAAAGCGATCAACATAAATGGTTAAGGTATAAATATGGAGAACCTAAAACTTTACGAAAAGTTTCTTTACATAAATGGTTAAAATCAAACATAATGATCTAGCTCATAAAACTGCAATAACATTTTCTTAAGAAAAATTTTGGGAATCTTATCCCCTTGGTATCAATATATTACTTGCTTATGAAGTTTTCATTTGCCCACTTTACATTCCTGTAAATGTGGTTCAATTAAGATATCTTAAAATCATTCAATATTAAACATCTCCATCCACATATCATATCATTATTGAACTAGAGTGAAATAAACCTTAATTTAGAAACAACTTTTGAAACTCCCTTGATATCAATATATTACTTGCTTACGAAGTTTGATCCATTTGCCCACTTTACACTCTGTAATGTGGTTCAATCAAGATATCTTAAAATCATTCAATATTAAACATCTCCATCCACATATCACATCATTCTTGAACTAGAGTGAAATAAACCTTAATTTAGAAACAATTTTTGAAACTCTCTTGAGGGGACTTTAAAATTAAGATAGCATTCTTCGAAGATATATATGGATGAAAAAACAGAGAAGTTGTCATCACATAATGATAATAATCTTCAGACAGTACTTTGCCAATTCCACAATTTTATAAACCTATGAGTGGATGAAAGAATCATGAAAAATTGTGAAGTATGACGAAACACCAACTATGAAAACTGTATCATCGAACGCGAAGAATGGAGAATCTACAATATTTCCAGCATGGACGACAAGCTTTGCACTGAGGGTTGGTCTAAAGTAAGAACCATATTTGAAGAAAAGAAAAAAAAAGAAAGAAAAAGGTGGGAAAAATAAATAAAAAGAAAAAAAAAAGAGAAGAGAAGAGTAGTTGACTTGATCAATACACCTGCCAGAAAACAGTACATATATCTCTGAAAATAGATATCAAAAAACACAAGGTCTTAAGGGTGTCCAATGTTTAAATCAAAATTATCTGACATATTCCAACTTTTCCATCATCAAATCTTTTTGCAAAAGTTGACAATTAAAATTACCTTACTACCATATAGTTTTTGGAGTGAATTTTCAAAAGGGAAATTCCTCATCATGCTCAAATCTCGTAGAATTTTGAATTTAATCTCAAAATTAAAAATTGAATTATTCTAAAATCATGAAATTTTCCGAAGAAAAAAGTGTCAACGTTAAAATGAGCTAAAATCAATCAATTTAAGGAGGGAATAAAATTTTAGACCTTCCTTTTGAAGTAAAAATTAAGCCAATAAACTTGTCGAGGTTATCTTTAACTGATTTGAAAACTTGTTATAACAGTTCTGACTATACATTAGGATTGACAGTCTCTAAAATCAAAGTACATAATGGTACGAAGCAAACTCCATAATGTTTATCCTTAGAGATCGAACACTTAATGCTCATTCAAGGATAGGTCATCCATGTTGGAGAATGAGAAGTATATTAGGTGTTGATCCCATAAAGGAATTTATACCATTTTAGCCTTAAAAATGTTGATTTTTCAAATATCAGCAGGCCACGACATGAATCCTTGAGTTGTTTGTCTAAAAAGATTTTGAAATGATAAAACATCAAGTATAAGTAGACTAAACCATAAAATCAAAAATAATAATGCTTGGATGCTGTCTTATCAAAGTAAAAATAAAAACACAAGTCATTGGTTATGTACTTTTAACACTAGGCCACGACATGAATCCTTGAGTTGTTTGTCTAAAAAGATTTTGAAATGATAAAAAATCAAGTATGAGTAGACAAAACCATAAAATCAAAAATAATAATGCTTGGATGTTGTCTTATCAAAGTAAAAAATAAAAATACAACTCATTGGTTATGTATTTTTAACACTAGGTCTAATTATAAAGCAAAATCACGAATATTTGATTTTTTTTTAGGTCCTCAACGGAATGGTGTGTCATTTGATAAAACCTACTTTCAGGACTTAACAGGAATTCAGGACTTGACAGGAATCCAAAAATCATGGAATCTCTGAACAAAAATTGAACTCTCTTTTGAATTTTAACGTTAGACTTCAACGAAATCGAACTCAATCTCAAACATCAATTAAGTAAAACTCTTGAAATGGAGATTGAGTCCAAAACTTGAAATAAAAATAAAACTTTTTATTAGGCAATTTGTAATTCCTTTAGCTGTCATATATCCGTTACAACTTAGAAATTCATGAGAACACTTCAGATGAATTAAAATTTAAATTTCTCAAAACCAAATCGAAATCCCTAAAGAATTTTTCAAATCAAATCAAATTAAAAAAAAGAAACTCCTTCTCAAACAAACAAAATTACAAATCTCTTCAAAAAAAAAAACAATCAAAATGAAAATGAAACCCTCAAAAATAAGACATTAAAACTTTTATGGTCTTGAGGATGTTGTCCTCAGACTTTCTTATATGCTACTTGAATAAGGTGCAATTCCCTCTGCGGTATCCTATGGGGTAGCTAAAATCAAATCTATTGTCCTTGGATGAGGCAATCTACTCAAAATTAAATCGATTGCCCTTGAACAAGACAATATGTCCAACACATCAAATAAAAAGAAAATGAAACCAAAATCAAATCGATTGTCCTTGAATGAGTAAATTTATCAAATCAATAAAATTAAATTAAAATCAATGAAACAAATCATATCAAATGGAAATCAACAAACTGAAACCAAAATTTAAACAAACTAATGAAAAAAATCAAGATGAATCTTTTATTATGATGATATACTGCACAACCTTTTGCGCTTCTTCGGGTCTGTTATGTTACCAACATCATGGGCCAGGTTGATTGATCTCTGACCAGTTGGGGCTGGCTTGGGAGGTTGACTTTAGGCTAAGTGTCTTTTCCACTTAATCTATAGCATACCAAAAGTTGTTGCTCTTGATCCATCAAAATTGGAGTATGCTCCTTTATGGCTCCATCACGATTTGATCGGTTGACTTGAGATCTGTCAAGGTTGATTTGGTTGTCAACCCTTTGGGTTAGTAATAAATGCGGAACAGCGTTCAGCCCTCTAATGTAACCCATTGTACTGTCATTATGAACCTTATTCAGACCATTGGAAGTTAAAGCACGCCCCATGCATCACCATCACAATATTATAAGGTTCATTGATGCTCCTATTACCTTCGGTCTGTTGAATGAGTAAATTTAAAGCGGGTATGTCTTACTCTCATCTAGTATACTCATCGCACACCGGAAAAGGATCCCCCCGATCTTAGTTTGATTTTACTCAAACACTCCGACAAGTTTAGATTTGATCCATTGGAAGTTGGAGTACGCCCCCTGCGGCACCATCACGATGCAACTAGGTTGATTAATTCCAACCCAGTCAAGGTTGGTTATGTGAATTAGTCCTTTAAGTTAATAATTTTGAGTTTAGGTAAAGTTCCTAAACAAACATTTTCTCAGTCCAACTTATTGAATACCAATAGAGATATCTTTGGTTCCTTCCTTCAGAGCCAATCTTCTTGATTGAGTAAACCAGCCCCAACTAAGTTGACACCTTGACTAAGTAAAACTAGGATGTGGTATGTCTATGTAATCGCCCCTAGAATCAGTAATTGTATGCCTCTGAGTCAGAAAGTCGCGCTTATAGTTAGGTTGGACTAATTCACTTAAGGTGGCAGGGCTAGGAGAAGTCGATGGAATTTCGGTCCTATCGATGCTATGTTGCAGACTTATAAATCTGAGGCAGGTCGTCGAGCAACTATCCAAATTATGTAGTCAATTGAATGTCTTCCTGTTGTTTTCCCTTTCCCCTAGCTTGTGGACTGTTAATCGACAAGAGGTTAGTTATGCAGTTCATACAGTGGTGAGTTAATCTAGAAAATAGCTTATATTCTTTTGATACAGTCATTGGAATCCCTGGGAAAAGGCAGTTAGATCTTGTTTTTCCTTGATCATTCCATTCCACAAATCTAGTTGACGGATCTATCGAAAGTTGGGTATGCCCCTGTGGCTCCATCACGATAAATAGGTTCATTAACTTAGTCAGCATGTTGCGGCAGTTGATGTGGGTTAATGTGTTGAGTCAAATAAATCTGAGTTAAGATAAAGTTCTTAGCTCAGTATGGCTCAATGAAATACCAAAGTATTCCTCGTCTTTCCTCTGGTTCGTCAACTTTATTGAGTAAACCAGCCTCAACAATAACTGGCGCCTTGACTTTGTCAATTTAGGATTGGTCCTAGTATGTGCATTGCGCCTGGGAAGAATTGGTAAACCCATCTAGTGTGGACTAGGGAGCATGGGTTGGCGCTCACTCTTCGGAGTTTTGGGTTCGTTGTTTTCTGTTATATTTCTGGATACAATGCAGCAGTGCATTGACTAATTGAACTAAGTTTGATGCAAATAATGTTTTTTCTGTGAACCTTTCTTGGTTTTAGCCATTGAAGACTTAAATAATATAGATATTATCGGCACTAAAAAATTGGGGGAGTTACCCGTAAGAAGCTGTCGGTCACCGGAATCAAAATCTCGTCGCCCGCTTCGGAATGCGCTTTAATTTACATATAAATTTAAGTTAAGAAAAAATATGAAATCAAACTGACCTCATAATCTTCACAGTTTAAATGAAAGAGCGCTTCATCTCAAATCATGTATCTATTCCGAGGGATAAACACAAGACTTGAGGATGAGACTCGATCAAATAAACTAAGAAATATATGACGCCCGTTTGAACTGCGAAACCATTTTATTTGCCGACAAATTCCCCTATTTAATATGAAAAATTAAATATGGTTTATTTTAAGCTAGGTTCGGAAAAGCTTCCCATAAGAGCAAGCCCCTATAGTCAATTACCTCTTAAACAACCATAATCACCTAAGAATACTCTCGATAAAAATCAAAAAATTATCTTCAAGAAGGTCAAAAGAATAGGACTTTTCAATGAAATCGAACAAAGAAGTGTGCAAAGGGGAATGATTCAAACTTGGAACATTTATTGTAGAATCCAAAGGAGGAAGAACTATGGGATGTCACAAATCCGAAGGAGTATCTCGGTGACTTCCCAGTTTACCATATGGTTTGGCTTCAGTTTCGATGAGAAATTATTCAAGTGTTTCATCCTGACAATTTTATTTAATTGGGGCTTACATTCATATCCGAAGGAGTATCTCAGTGACTTCTCAGTCTACCATATGGTTTGGCTTTAGTTTCGAGGAGAAATTATTCAAGTGTTTCATCCTGCCAATTTTATTTAATTGGGGCTTACATTCGTGTGAAACGATCATACAAACAGCCTGGAAGATATGAGAATTTAGGTTGTGACAAACGACAACCTCGGAATCCTAAAACAAGTTAGGCCTTAAATTACACAGTAGAATTGTACAATGCCTAAAAGAAAAGTTGAGGATTTATATCGCACCACGTGAACGACCTCGAAATTCTATGAATTGGTGTTTAATTCTAAAGAAGGAATGCTTTAGCTGAGGAAGACATGTTCTGCTGTTGAAGATGGTCGTGTTGCCCACTGTGCTAGCTTCAAACACCTTGTTGTGACAAGTTTAAGTTTTCTAGGGTGTCAGGTTATGATGTCAAATCCAACGGCCTTATGATTGTAGTTCTTTAAACATTTTATAGGAAACATGTTAAAGTTGTACAGTGTATAAAATGACAGTAGAGTAAGTAGCACAGGACAAGCAGTAGAGCATGCAGTAAAGAGAACAGTACAACATGCGGTATAAAGAAGAAGTGGACGGTACAGCAGAAAAGTGATTACAAAAAAGTAACATGTTGTAAACACAAAGCAAACATGTATACCCGGGAAATCCGCTGTTCCTTAGATGTAATTGATGGAATCAGATACAAGCAACAAAATTTGAAGAAGCATGCTGAAATGCTTTATATAAACGAAGTAAGGAAACATCAAACAGAAATCTCAAGAAAAATTGCCAAAAGACTCGCGCAAGAAAAAAGCGACGGAATCGACGAATCGATGAAAATCGTAGAAAACACGGGAAAATCCTGAAAAAAGACCACGAGTGTTTTGTCCAAAAATCCAAAGAAAACATATGAAAAAAAGTCTGAAAAGAGGGGATCGCAAGCACTCGGGTCGAGGCTAGGCTCAACTATATATTAATAATCGAGGGTTGTCGAAGGCTACTCGGTCACCCGGATGTATAAAGTCT
>NEWO01000108.1:776247-790939 GCA_003013225.1 Phalaenopsis aphrodite | reverse complement strand
GGGCAGAGAGCAATGCAAGGCGCGGTGTTGAAGTGTCTTCGTCCTGTTCTCTATGACGAACCTTTTCTTCCGGTCAGCCGTCTCCTTTGTAAAACTTTTTACTTTATTTAAATATTATTAAATTAAGTTTAAGTTTAATTGTTTTAAGTTTAAGAGAAAGTTAGGTTAACTCAATAGTCTTGGATTAGGCTAGGGTATGGGCGACCTCATCCTAATCCCTAAAATGGTTAGCCCAAACTCTAAACCTAACCAAAACCTAACCCAGGTCTAATTTAACTCAAACCTGAAGCCTAATCAAAATCCTAAACCTAACCCACCCAATCTTACCTAAACCCTATATTTAACCCATGTCTGACCCAACCCAGGCCTGACGCAGCCTAACCTAACCCAAACCCAACCCAGACTTGACCCAACCTAGACCCGACCTAGCTTAGGTCTAGCTTAACCTAACCCAAACCAAATCCAGGTGTGACCCAACACAGACCTGACCAACACTAGACACGACCTAGCTCGGGTCTAGTCTAACTAACCCAAACTTAATCCACGTCTGACTTAACCCGGACCTTACCGAACCTAGACCCGACCTAGCTCAGGTCTAGCCTAACCTAACCCAAACCTAGTGCGGTCAACCCAACTCTACCAGTGTCAACCCACACAAAACCTCAACCTACCTGTGTCAACCCAAACCAAACCCTAATCTACACGGGCCAACACAAGTCAACCTGGGTCAACCCAAATCAAATCCTAAGGTACTCGGGTCAACCCGAGTCAACCCGGGTCAACCCGAATCAAACCCTAATCTATCTGAGTTGACCCGAGTCAATCCAAATTAAACCCTAACCTATCAGGGCCCACCCAAGTCAAATCGAGTCAACCCAAATCGAACACTCATCTACCCGAGTCAACTCAAATCGAACCCTAACCTATTCGGGTCAACCCAAGTCAACCCGGGTTAACCCAAAACAGACACAAGCCTACCCAGGTCAATCCACCTTGCAGGTTAATCCTAAATTCACCCACAGCTAACTTAGGTCAACCCAAGTCGACCTAGTTTAAAACAGAACTACCCTAAATCAGCCCAAGTCTAATCTAAGGCTATAATTAGGTCATTTTATGTTTGTTTTCCTATTTTATGTACGTTTTATGTATGTTTTATCATATTTTACCTTGTTATGCATGTTTCGTTACGACTTTCATGTTTAAAAACAGCAAAAATAGAACCTAAAAATTAAAAAAAAAACAAAAGATGGAAGCCCCTCTCCAAGTGGTTTTCTTCTCAAACAAAAATATAAAAAAAGCAAACCTTCAAACTTAAAAAATCTTGATTATCAAACATGACTGACAAGATCTAAAAATTGAAACAAATGATTAATTGAATATTGAACTTCAAATTACAATTAAAATATACCAAGATAAAGAATGAAACAGAACCAAAGTTAACTAACATAACCACCATAACATAGGGACATACACTTACCCTAGGTTAGTCTAAGTAGAGAAGCCTAGATCAGTTTAGGTACCTAGCTAGAATTAAGGACTAGGGCATACAAAATACCTAAACCTACCCCCTGAAACTAAAGGGAATAACATAGAAGGATGTAACCCATGGTTACTGACGAAGGTATTTCAAACTTCCTCGAGACTATGAATCCCTTAAGCTGTGGTATTTAAGGGGGATTCCTAGCTATGAGGCTGGTTATAGTTGATGGATATTGATTTTCTCGAGATGACGAAAAGTCATAGGCATCTTGACCGGGTAAATCCTTCCTATTGTATAGGTTAATCCACTATTTCGGCTTCTTTATAGAGTTTAGGTTCAACTTTTCATCTAGAAATTTTTTCTACCTTACTCTATAATATAGGGGTTCTTACCAATTCATGTCTATCACTTTAAGTGTCACTAATTCATCTTTTTAAACCTTATCTATCCAGTTAAAGCATAATTTCATTCTTTTTAAACTCCAAATATCATTGATTCATCTTTTAAACTTTATTCAGTCATTTCAAACAATATCAATATCACTACTTGAATATCAAGTTTTTTTTTGTCAGATAATCAAGTTCTTTTACCCCTTTGAGCTCAAATCCTTTAAATACTTTCAAAATTCAACTCATTATATTAATCAAATGTTTTCTTTAGGGTTCATGACCTTAGGGATGTAATTAACAACGAGGGTTTGCCCTTGTAGGAGGCAAAGCCCCAGAATTAAAATAAACATCATCTTACACTTGTGAGGTAAAGAAAAAAAAATTGGTTTTGTAGACCGAAAGAATGCTTTCATCATCTGAGTGTTTAGGTCCATTTTTAAGGTACTATTTTCTTATTTTTGGAGGACATTGTTTTGCCCGATCATCTAGATCGAATGTCTTTCGAAAGACACTATAGTGTTGGCGAACAAAAATTTCTCCACCATTATGCAAACCAGTGGTTGTCTCAATGGATCCTAATGATAAATTAGTTGATGTTCCCAACGTGATCCGGTGAATAAGACTCGCTAACAACAACTTGTGGGAAAACTCATTTATCTTACCCATACTCGTCGTGACATTTGCCACGCAGTAGATATCGGGAGTCAATTCATGCATGATCCCTACGTGCACCATCTTAGAGCTATCCACAAAATCCTTCACCACTTAAAAGACACACCGGGCTTAGGTTTATTTTTTTCAAACTACATCTCTCATTTTATAACTGTTTATATAGACGCGGATTGGGTCGGGTACATCCATGATTGACAATCCATCTCAGGACATTGCTCATTTGTGTAAAGAATCCTTGTCACGTGAAAAAATAAAAAATAGCCAGTTGTGGCCCAAAGCAGTGTTGAAACTAAGTTTCGCTCCATGTCCTTGGTGTCTGTGAAGCTATTTGGTTTCGCATCATGCTCCATATATTTTGTATGTCATTCTCTGCCCCTCCTGTTGTTCTATGATAATAAATCTGCTATTAACATTGCCCATATTCTGGTCCAGCATGATCGGACCAAGCATGTAAAGATTGACAGACACTTCATTAAGAAGAAGCTTGATTCATGGGAGATTTTTATGTCATTTGTCTCATCCAATGGTTGATTAGCAGATATCTTTACCAAGAATCTTACTCAGACAACGCTTGACGATTTCAAGTTCAAGATGGACATCTATGCTTCAACTTGAGAGGGGGTGCTAGAATTATTAGCCTAAGTATAGGCTAATTACTGTTGCAGTTATTATTAGTTTTTATTTGCTTCTTTTATTTTTTTGTTTCTTTATTTATGAATTTTCTAGTTGGTAAATTTTTGAATTTATGTCTTTCCTTTGATTTGGGTCTTGTAATATGTATTTATCCCCCTTTTTCTATCAAAGAAATTATGAAGCTCTATTCTCAAATGTTAACAATAAAAAAACGTGTCTATGACATATTGCGTTATATTTTTTTCTAATTATTTTGTGTCGTTGTATCGTATCATATTGTGTCTATCTCATTGCTTCATAGTTTACGGGTTGGGTTCAGGTCAAACCTAAAATTAGCCCAACTTGAAACTGATCAATCAGAACCTAACCTGAATATCAAACTTGAAATTGACCCAACTTGAACGTGAACTGCCTTCAAATCACTGACCCAAACTCAACACATATAACACGTTTAACATAAGGCAACAGTATTCAAATCAAATTTGGGTTGAATCGAGTCAATCTGAGTCAATATTGGGTTGACAGGTGAATTACCGATTAGTGGATTAGTTTCAGGTCAATTTCAAACATGTGGTTCAGCCTAAACCTGGCTTGAAAAAATTAAACGGGCTAGAATTTTTAACCCGAACCCAGCCCGAATATTATTCGAGTCAACCCAAACCCGGTTATTTTTAATCAAGTTTGAGTCAACTTAGTGTGTTGAGTCAATTTTGACACCCTTAGGGTCGTGCCCCCACTGGCCTGGTCCAATAGAATAAAATTATTTTTATTAATAAAAAACTCTACCCATTATTGAAGGAGTAAATTGGAACCATGGTTTTTAGAAGGTAGTTCCTCCCTCACTTTAAGCATAGTGGAAAGCCTGTGCTTTGCTCAAAACAGATTGAAAGTCATGATAATCTACATCCTAAGAACATAGAGAACTTGAAAATATTATCCTTTTTTGTTAGAATCAATTTCCTTTCTCTTTTTTTTTTTGGGTGCTGCTATTATTACTTTATTAAAAAAAATTATCAGCATATATTTATTTAAGCCCGCATAATCTACACCCTAAGAACATAAAGAGGACTTGAAAATATCATCTAGGCTTGGTAGAATCAATTTTCATTCTCATTTCTAATTGTTGCTTCTATTATCATAAAAAAACATTTTCTGCGTATATTTTTCTCTTTTTTTTTTTAGATAATCCGCCTGTTTTGTAAATTTTTTGTGAGCATATATTTATTTTTTTATATTAATACTCTAACAAAAAAAATAAAATCCATTAATGCTGATCATAAGCCAAGATGAAAAAGATCGATGATACTTCTGAAATCTTTAGTTTGTGCCCCCGCTAAAAAAATAAATAAATAGTTGTGTAAGAGTGGCAAAGTCAAAAAATAAAAAAAGAACTTCCAAGAAGAGCAGAATGGGTACAATAATAGCTACATTTTTCAAGGAAAGTCAGTTGTAGAACTTCTTGTAAGGCTATCATGAGAATATTGTCAAGCTCCTTGCTTCAACTACTTAGTGGTAGAAATACCAAGGGGTACTTTCATCTAATGAAAGTATTTGAAAGTGGTTGGAGCAGAGTTCTCGAATAGAGATTTACTGATGTGGGTTTCAACAATATTTCATTTGTATTGACTTCTCGCAAACTCAGTTCTAGAGTTTGCTAGACTTCAGCAACATTCATTTTTAATTAACCTCCCACAAGACGTTATGTTATACAAGTAAAAGTAAAATTGTAACCAATCGTCCCACTAACTTTAAGTGATTTTATGGTCACTATTTACAAAAGTAAAACTAAATGTGAATTCTAAGCCCTCAAAATGGATCTCAATTGTCACCTTGACAAAAGAGAGTTTTAAATATAAGAGCTCCCTTTCATCCACATTGTACCAAACAACTACTTGAACTAAATCTGGAACTGAAATTCAATAACTTCTAATTACTTGCATCAAAACAAAATAGCTCTAAATGTCATGGCAACCAATCTTGAATGTTTTCATCAAAAATTCTTGACTCATCTGCATCCTTAAGTATTAAATGAACGACCAAAATATTGAATGAAGCAAAAAACAAAAGCCTGGTCTCATTACAAACATTAAAACATTTCTAAACATGTTCTTAGGTTGTTAATACTTCTGCAAGAAGCAGCCATCAGAACGAACAAAGCATGGTAGCAGGTCTTCTCCATTATTCTTTGACCATTAATGCTTATGCACATCATTTCATTTAGCATAGGCCAAAAACACTAATGTTTATTCACAGTATTAGCTTATCTTTTGTTATTATTTAAGTGAAACTTTCTAGCACTGGCCTATCAAAAAAATAATAAACGTTTAGAATTACTTGTCAGTATATCAAAGCTTGTTACATTTTACAAAAAATTTGAATATGTAGATGGACGACTAGAAAATTTTTACATGTAAGAAACAGTAAAATACCAGTTTTGGCAACATGGAAGCCACTGCACTGACAGCAAAAGATGATAAAGCGCCTAAACCAACTAGTGTATTCATGTTTGGCGACCCCTTGGATAGACATTTCAATCCATCAAGAATAAGCCTTCGTCCTGGTCCAGCAAAAGTAAATATTGATAGTGACAAATGAAATGGTGTGGAATGAAATGCATGGACCCATGAAGGTGCATTTGATCCAAGGAAATGAAAGGCATGTCCCAAGAAGCAAACAGCACATAAAGCCCAGGAAACAGCAAGATCTTGACCTAAAGAAAACAAATAACTTTTGAATAAGTTAATAGTATACTAATTGTATCAATTTACACGAATAAACAATTTTGGTATAAATTAACCAAATAGAGAATATCAGTTGGTAAGAAATATAGAATTCATCATTAGAACCCTTTTCCAAATAGTATTTATTGGCTTTCATCATGGAGCAACGCATAGAGTCCACAAGATAATATTATTTTCCATCAGGAATTTAGACAGCTTAAATCAGTGATAAAAATAAATACAACCACTGAACTAATAATGAAAGAAAATTGCAGAACAGCAAAACCTACTGCGGGTTTCAAAAATTTTGACGCCCCGAACTCTCTGTTTTTGTTTGTCAAGAGCTTTGAAGGTCAAATTTTCAAAAGGCTAATTGGATAGTAGATAAGACACTACTCAGAGATTTCATCCTAATTTTGTAAGGATTTTTCGATATGAGGTTTGAGTTTTCCCATAGGTGCATGCCCCAAAAATTGATTACCCCTCCAGATAAAAAATATAGTAGCAGTATACATATAGTTTAAGTTATAAAATTCATCACTTGGAGCTTAAAACGGATGGTAAAGAAAATGATAACAAACCCAATCAAGATCTCATGGTTTCATCGTTCTCGGGCCGTAGTGGTCTCTGATCTACTTAGTTAGAGGAGATAGACGACCCAACCAGACTAAAAGTTCCCTGTTAGTAACCATGAGTTGCATTGTCCAAGAAATCTTTGTAGATATTGGATAAAAGTTTGTCTAAGGAAATAAATTTAAGTCAATATTAGCTAACAGAAAACATTGTGTCAATCAGATGTACTCTTATGGTTCACAACTCGAAGAGCAGAATGTCATTGGGAAACATAAGAGTAGCAGTCGTAATCGTAATATAGTTGTGTCATTTGACAGTAATCACGTGATCAGAGGGCTTTGATTGTAACCATTATTTTGTGGACTCTTTAGGCAAAACCACGCGAATAAAAAACTCAAACGACGTCCTTAATAGTATAAAATTACTTTGAGTGTGAATATAATAGTATAATCGTTGTGATATTTTTTTTTTTTTTTGGAATGAAGTTAATCAAAAGTTTATCATCCTGACAAATTATTGAGGAAAGTTGATTGAATTTACTTTAATTCTTAAGTGATTTAATTTTAACTTGAGTGTTTAACTTGTTACTTTGAAAATTTTGATTTGAAATGTCTTAATTTAAAAAGTGACCCATCCGGTTGAGATTTCGATCAACACGACCACCATCGGAGTGTTGAATATTTGATATTTGAAATTGAATGCTTGAATGTCCTTCGAATGTTAGTTTTATCAAGTCCAGTCTTTAAGACGAGAAGAATATAAAAAAGGTAATTTTGACTTACAAATTCTTATATTAGACATTGGACATTATTTCAAAATTACTAGACTGTCAACTTCAGTGCTTATGATGAGAAAGATCTTACTAGATGATTGGGACTTACAACTATGTTTTATAAACAGGGAGACCCGATTAAGAGCTTATATAACTTAATATTCATGAGTTTAATTTCACCTTTGAGAGTTTATAATTTTAGAATAAGCACATGTTCTTTGAAAAGAAATTTTGTACACTTTTCAAAAATAAAAAGCAATTAAAGTGAAAAGACTTTATTTTAACCCGCGCAACATTCTCAAACCGTTCAATTTAAAATACTTAGTTCATTTCAGGGGAGGGGAGCACATGTCAGAGATTAATTTCTTATATTTGGAATATTTAGAAACATATGCAAACTTTTTTTTAAATTGATTTGCATCTTCTTATAACAACATATTTCTAAATAATTTCATATTAGTTCACGTAGACTTCTAAATACTATCGACTTTAATCGTTTAACGTGATCATCGAAACCCGTGCAAACTGACATGCTAATTTATACACATCTTGATGCATACGCACGCATATTTTGAAGTAATATATTGAAATTGAGAATTATCTTATAATTCAATTATACTACTTGAACTCATCCCAACTTTCTTAATTGCATAATTGTCACGTCTTTAAAAATGTAAGTGCATGTTTTGAAAATATTTGAACTATTATTTTCATGAATTTTAAGTATTCATATATATTTCAAGGCATTGCATCTGAGCTTAAAAATTAACTTGTAATTTATAAAAGTTTTAAAACATTTTGAAATAATGAAAACATATGTCAATAATTAAATCACTGAACCAAGCGTAATTTTTTTTCTAATTTTTTTTAAAAAGAACTGCCTTCTGTTCGCTTGCAATGTGTTGTGAATCTGGTAGGGAGTTTTCAAATTTCAAAAGCTCCATATTTGAATTCCTTTTCATACCCTAGAGCCTAATTTTGAAATCTTAAAATTCCAAATATTTTTGAAACCCTAAGAGCCTACATTTTAAAAGTTCATATCAAAATTATTTTTAAGCCCAAAAAACCTACATTTTTAAAAGTTCACGTTCAAATTATTTATAATGATCCACATTTTAGATTACTTTATAAGTCCAAATAGTCTAAAATTTTAAGTTAATTTAAGTTCAAATCACTCGAAATTTCGTCAATCTCCCGGTGTCAACCCATGTTAGGGGGCACCAAGAGCATGTCAGCCTTCCCAACTGTCTTTAAAAACACGTTGGTCGGTACTGGGGCCGAGGAACAAAAATATGTATTTAACCCACGATCTTAAATGACAAAACAGACATTCAATGCACCTGCAAAAAAAGATAAATCACCAGCAATCATTTCCCCAAGCAGTACTTTACTTTCACTGAACGGTACTTAATTTCTAAGAAAATGCATTTGTGTTTCCCAGGACGAGTATTTAAATTCCCTAATTTTATAAAAAAATTTCAAATAAGTCTGCATTTTTCCCGAACGGTACTTAATTCCTAAAGACAGATACTCAAGCTTCCTCGAATGAATATTTAAAAAATTACCCTATTATCAATTTCGTTATACCTTTTTGAGCGAGATAGCTGACAACAATCGTCGAAGTTGATGCAATAATGAACGCCAGAGTTAATGTGATAACAACGAAATAAAATAAACAAAAAAAGAAATACAACATTGATTTTTTTCTTTTTCTCTTTTTTTTTAACAATACAAAATATAAAGTATGAACAACAAGGTAGAGAAGGAAAGCTTGGGTTCGAGTGTTAGTGGCTCGGGTAGGGTGATCGGGTCGGGCTCAAGCTCGAATAAGAAAAAAAAATGGCGTAGAATTGGGAGGATCGGACGGTTCCAGTGTGACTTTGAAGTTTAAAGAGAAAAGGTAAGAGGGCTCAATGCAGATATCAAAAGGTTTAGACACAGGGATCGACAAAGAAGGGCTCACACGTAGCTCTGAAGCGAGAGGAAGGCATGGTTTGGGGTGAAGAAGACTTCGGTGAGTTGGATCGCATGAAAAGAAGGGCTCGCATGGCTTCTACGGCTGCTCGAATCGAAGCAAACAAAGAAGAGAGAGGCTCACAACTAGGGCGTGTGAAGCAGGATCTTGTGGCTTTGATTTTGAATGGAGGAAAAGCGAGCGAGGCTTCGTCAAAACGACAAAAAGTGGGAATGCTGCAATAGGAGGAAGATGTGTGTGATTTTCGCTCTCAAACAAGGAAGAGAAGAATCGACATAGGCTTCGGATTGGGGTTTCGTGTAAAAAGACAAAGGTTGTACAATGTGCAAGAACAGCTTCGGCGAGAATGCGAAAGAGGCAATGAAGATTGAGGCTTCCTCTCTGTTGCGGTTTCGAATCGGGAAACGAGAGGAAGCTCTCTTGTGTGCAGGTAATTCCAAATGAGCGGGGGCTTCATCTGGAGGAAGTAGGAGACAACGAGGTGTATTGTTTCTCGATTGGGAGCGGAGATCGGGAGTTTGGGAAACGCTTCGTGCAGTTGTTTCGAAGTGAGCTGAGGAGCAGAGAATAGTCTTCGTGCCACTTTATAATTGAGAACGAGAGCGGAATATTTATTAGACAGAAGCGAGTGCATTGGCGGGAGCAAGTAGGGCCTCTTTTTTACTTATTTAATTATTTTTATTTTTTTTATTTTATTTTATTTCGTTTTGACAGTTGTGGATTTCATGCATGCATGCTGGTAAGAAATTTTAGTTGCATTTTTCAAAATATGCTTAGCAAACTCATTTAAAATCCATTGGACATAGAGAAATATGACATCTTCCACTAAAATCAAAAATATGAAGTTGAATTAGTTTATGTATTTGTTGCATTATCGCATATATAAAAAGAGAATAGTCAACATGGCACAATATTAGAAATATGAATCCGCAATATCATCTAGAAGAGGCTTTGCATTTTACTGTATAAATATTTTATTTATTGTGAAATGGAACCTTCAAAAGCTAAAACTAGCAGAAGCTTCCTAGCCTACAAAAGGCATCAAGAAAAATAATTAGCATGCTGTCTCAACCACTAAATAAAGAACTTTCATAAAGAAAATGAGTTTGTAGCAAATCCAAATAGATACCACTTTGTTTCAAAAGCTGAAGCTTTTCATCCATCTTCCTCTCAAAAACTCTATGCCAACTTTCTCTTGCAGAATCTATACAGAAAATCAACCCACATCACATATGCATGAAAAACTGGAAAGGCAATGCAATATATATTATGCAATGATTGATTGTAAATTTAGAACATCAAGACTTTGAAATATTTATCAGCCATATCCTAACTAATTGGAGGTAAAATTTGAGAAACCATCTGTCATTCTTACATACTAAGGTTTGAATGCCGTGTTCATTCCCATTGACATAAATCTTTTCATGCAACTTTTAGCTCAATATAATTTCACTATAATCATAACATGCAAATACTTCAAAATTTTATTTTCTTATTATATTACCTTCAATAGACACCACATCAAATTCCTAATATCCTAATATAATCTTTCCTATAATTCTTGATGGTTCGTGATGGACCATAACACAAAAACTCCCTGAAATCATAGTGTATGACATAGCACATAATATTTTGAATAAGGTGCTAAAATCATGTTCAAATGAAAATTTTATTAAAAAAACAACACTATTAAGTAAGAGTTATAGAATATAACAAAAAATGATAATATAACATAATTGAAACGAAAGAATATTCAAATTAAATAAGACAAAAGGTAAAACAGAGGCATAATTAATTAATATGTTCAAAAAACTATAATGTGTAAGATGTAATTCGTCCAAAGTAGAGAGATAAGTCTCAATACCAAAAGGGATAAACAAAACTAGCCATCCTCATCATCACTATGAAAACAAAACAACATTCCAAAACTGTCACAAGAGAAGTGAATCATAGTGACTCCAAAAAAAAAAACACTTTACTGGTCAGATACTATAAGAGCTCTAAATGATGCTCAAGTGGATTACTTAAAGAAAAAACATGGCATAACGACTACTTATTATTTTGTTGACTAGTCAAGGATAAAGGAGTCCTAAAAGAAAAAAAAATAAGTATCCTAACTAAATAAGGAAAATAATAAACATAACTAAAGGCTTCTAATGCCTAATATGACATTATATCTAGTGGGATGTCTATATTGCCAATGAACAAATCGATGGCCTCCGCCACATAGACAAAATAGACAGGAGAAAGGTATGCATAAGGAGAAAGGCATGTATAAATTACGTATGGTAAATTTTCAAATGGATGAGAAACAGCATATCTTGGCATGGTCTTAAATTCATTCATACTAGAAAATGATAACCAATGCAAATTTGCATGAAGACAAAAAAAGTGAATTCCTTGATATTTGGGAAAAAATATAAAATTTTGAAGGGTTTTGTGATTGTATCTTATATATTTTACTTTAAAATAAAAAAATAGAAATTCACGGTATCTAATCAGAACATTATTAAAATTTCATCAAATATTATTTCCGAGCACAAAATGAGAAGTTCTTAATTTGCGCACAATGGAGTTGTTCTCATTTAAAGAACTGTACAAATACTTTCACTTACTAAAGAACCAGCAACAGGACACAAAAATACAAGAGGATGAATGAATGGTTCTTGTAACCGTAAAGTTTGCGACAGAAACAATACTGCCACTAAAAGGGAAGCTATGTTGTGGTATCAACATGTTTAAAGAAACTATAAAAAAGAGGAATTTACATACATGCCACCCAATTCCTATGTATTTACATATCTAATACCTAAACTATACTTTTTACATATATACCACCCAAATCTTTCATATCACATCAAAACAACACTATTTAAACTTTTGAAAAGTGAAATGCACCTTGGCATGCATCAGTAATGTGGCTTATATTAAAGTTTGAGTGTTAAATATGTAAATACATAGGAATAAAGTGGTATGTGTGTAAATCTTCCTAAAAAGAAATAGAATTCATTCCTAATGAAATGGAGTTACTGAGCATAGTGTTCAAGTAAGGAGAAATTATTACATACGGAGCACGTACACAACACAACGTGCGGACTCCGGTAATATGTCGTCATGTGTGTTATATCAGGCCCACCACCCGTGGAGATTATTGAAATGGAACCGTGGAGGTTATTGGGGGCTTATTGGAGCATTAATTCTAATAACGCCGCAAATAACCTCTCAATAACCTTCCAATAACTTCCGTTGATACACTCTCAATAACCTCTGCGGTTACACTCAGCAATAATCTCATAACAACATCCCAATAACCCCTCAATAATCTTCGCATCCAGCATAACCCCCGCAATAACCTCATAATAACATCCCAATAACCCCTCAATAATCTTTGCGGTTTCACTTTAATAACCTCCATGTGGCGGCGCAGAGCTGTGTAAGTGCTTTGTATGGTATAATTTCTCTTAAGTAAGATATATAAAAGAAAAACAAACTTTCATTAGAAATAAAGCAATCCACCATTAATGAATTCATTCATTTTATTACCCCGAATATTTGACTTGAATCCGTAGGTGGTCAAATGGGATGCAAGTCTCACGCCCAATCGCTTTTGCCAGTTATGCATTACCTCACCTTCAGGGACAGCCCAAACAACTGCAGTCTCGGTAGCAAGGTTAACGGTAGCTGATGATACCTGAGGCTGAGAACATAGACATTGTTTACCATCCCATCATTCACTAAAACCCTGGGAAATATACGTACCTAGCACACAATACTTCTATATTTACATATCTCACAACTAAACTTTCATATTTGCACTCATTGCACTTTGGCAATATAAACCTATGCATGAAAAGGTGTATTTCACATTTAAAAAGTGGTCACAATGCTATTTTTTATGTGAGATTAAAGATTTGGGTGCTGTGTGTGCAAATATTAAAGTTTAGGTTTGAGATATGTAATAATGTAAACACATAAGAAATGTTTGAAATGTATGTAAATACTTATTAAATTCAACTTTCAACATATGTTTGCTTCTATTGATCAAAACATGATATAAAAACAGATGAACAAAAACGCTAAAGTTTAGTTCATAACAGATAAAAACGGATCTTACTTGACTTTCTAAGATGCGCTTAACACTGGCAGCGCATCCGCCACAAGACATGCCCTACAAAAAAGCCATCAGAATAAATCCAAAAGAAATTCTTTCACGGCATATAGTGAATCAAAAATTCAATAAGGAAGAAAAACACTTACTCCTACGTCGAGAAGAATAACATCAGGCCCCGCAGATGAGCCTTCCTCGGCTTCCACAGCCAGGGACTTTGCGCGGCCCTCTCCACCAGATGCGCCGCCGCCGCCTCCACCTAACCCACGGCCACCCTTGACTCCTCCGCAGCCGCTGCCGCCGCCGGCGGCGGTGGAGGAGAAAGATAAGGAAGAGAGGCGAGCTAATCCGCCAGATTCGGGGGCGAGAGAAGAGGCATTCCGAAGTACGTTTCCCACGTAGGAAAACAAGAGCAGCTCCCTGTATCTTCGGTGATCGATGTTGCTCCCGAATGCCGTAGCTGAGCCCACGGACATGCTCCGGCATTGCGATAGAGACAAGGGGAGGCGTCGAAAGAAATAGGGCTTCTTGTTAAATTTTATGGTTTTAGAGAACGAAAACAGGGGAATGTTGGAGATAGCCGCGACCTCCATCGATCTCCTCTGCCTGAACTTTGCTCGGCTTTCCAGAGTTCTGGCGTCCTGCGTCTTGCGTACAATTAAAGTTTTTCAAACTTTTCTTTTGGGGGTTATTTAGCACACGATTCTTTGTCTAAATTTTGTTTCCATATCTACCACATAAATCTTTCATACTCATCAAAATAAATATTATTATCATTGTGAAGTTATTGAAGAAGAAACTACTCTTTAAAAAATTATAATGACTGTTGTAAAAAAAAAAGTTGTTGAAAATTTTCTTTTAGCGACCACCATAAATAGCAATGAATAGTGGGAAAACATAGTTTTTAGGTGCGGTTTTTTTTAAATGCAGGTAAAAAATAGTTTTATCAAATAGAAAAAATTATGATGTCGCGCCACAACGCCGCCCCAAATGCACCCTTTAAATTAATACATAAATTCAAAAGAGTAATATATATATATACCCAAGAAATAGGCGTGCATTTTATGTCTAGACACATGACGTACATCTACGTGTGGTGCAGGTTATTCTTGAGTTATTTTCAGGTTATTTCTGGAATATTTTCAATAATCTCAAAATAATCCAAAAATAAAGACCGCGGATTATTTCTGGGTTATTTCGGGATTATTGAAAATAACCCAGAAATAACCTAAAAATAACTCAGGAATACCCTACGCCGCACGTAGAACTACGTCAGGAGTCCGCACAGAAAATTTTTTGTAAGAAATAGAGTGGTGGGGATCGTGATGGAGAAGAAGAATGAGAGAGAATGAGAGAGTACGCAACAACTT
>NEWO01000108.1:733578-755314 GCA_003013225.1 Phalaenopsis aphrodite | reverse complement strand
GTGGTATTTTTAAAAAATTTAATTGGCTACAAAACTACAAAGATTTATAATCAATTAAAGTATTAATTAAGAAAATAGAATTAAAATTATTAAATTAGATTCAAATGATGTTTTAATATAAACAAAATTTTTAAATTTTGCACCAATCTTTAACATCTTATGACTACGTGATTAAGGTTGTAAAAACAACTATTTATTCGTGAATGGCTTGTGTTCGGCTCGCTAAGCAAACGAGCCGAACACAAAAACACTTTTTGAGTTCGAAATATAAACGAGCCGAACACAAGCTAAGCCTGGGCTCGCTCGTGTTCCGCTTGTTTGCACCCCTACCCTCAACCAAGCTTCCCTATTCACTCCTCTCAGCATCATCTTGCAGCGCCCTAACATCCTTTCTCTGAATAGAAAACCAAAAACACCTAGCCTCACCCTTCCTACTTTCTCTTCATTCCAATTCACACACCATACACAGACAAAATTCATGAAAAAAATAATTTTTTTTGTTGTATTTTTGACTTCATCAATCTTGTCTCATCGTCGTTATTATGGTTGTCAATGAACCAATGCACTTGATGAATAACTCGAACTTGGCTCAATTAAGACTCAAACATATTCGTTCAAATCAGTTAATAAACAAGCTTGAATATTTTTAAAAGCTTGAAAATTGAACTAAACATGAACAAAATCGAACTTGTTCATTTTTGTTCACGAACAAACTTATTTGTCGTTTAACAAGTAAATTTGCTAAATATTTGATATTAAACTCGATAACTCATATCATATATGATATATTATTTAAATAAAATTTAATTAACTAGAATTTATTTAATTATATATTTATTTAGTTAAAATTTAGGTGTTAGATATGAAAATACATTAGACTTATGTGGTTATGTATGAAATGACCTTTAAAAATTAACTTTAAACCCCCGCAAACCTCACTTTTCTTATGGCCTCTTGTAGTTTCACATCTCCATCTCCCGGTTTCGCCTGAAACATACGAAACACCGAGTTGCTAGAGACTACAAGTATCTAATACGATCCAGACCAAAAAACAATGAACAAACAATGATTATATTTACGAGAGAGATAGATAAACTCAAATGAGGGTCGCTATAACCAAATCCAAAGAAAAAAAAAACAAGATACATGTTAATCTACTATTCGAGAGGTAGATTGTTTCTCCACAAACCCTAGAAGTCGCTAGGAACACCACGAGAAAAAAAAAATAACTGCAGCCGAGCAAAACAACCCAAGGTTATTAGCCCAAATATAATTCTCCCAAAGCCCTTCAAAATTTCCCCGTCAAAACTCCTTTGATTTCTCCTCCTTACAAATGTGATTACAACCTTCATGGGCCCCTCCTATTTTTCAAGTTCCTCTGTCACTGCTCACCTCCATGCCTCTTTTTCCCACTGAGCCATTCAACTCCTAGACAGCTAGGGGGCAGGTTTGCAGATCAGTCCCGCCTGGACATGTTTAGTAACCGACATAACAGCATCGATGGCAAAGACGAGATTGCAAACTGCAAAGAGCTCTAAAACTCTAGTCTTTTGTATATCTCTCATTTCCACTCTCCTCGTAAGTCTTACCCAATTAAAAAGTGACGTTGATAAAGTGCATTGCAATCATTATAAGTTATATAATTAACAATAAAGATGATGCTACAAGCCAATATAAAAGATATAAAAAATTATCTAAAAAAAACTAGAAAAAGAACAAGTGCATATCACTATGAGAAAACCAATACCTACATCTGAATGAGGGAGTTCGGTGCAAACTTGAAAGTATGATCACGCTAAAATATAAGCTATTATATCCCATATGATAATGGTTCATGAGTTACATTTCATTTTTACAGAGATTATAATCGATAAATTAGTAGGTGAGATCATATTTGTAAATTTATTTATTTAATTTTTTATACGAAAATCCATATATTCATTTGATTTTTAATTCGTTTAGTAGCTCGTTTAAATACTTAATTTGTCATAAACAAATTAAGTACAAATCAAGTTTAAACATTGAAACTTTTAAATAAGCTCAAGCCGAACATGAATAACTTATAATTATATGAAGCCAAGTATGAATTATGATGTATTCGGCTCAATTACAGCCCTAGTCATTACTGTCTTGTGCTCAAAGGTATAAAAAAGTAAGAATACTTTACCAGTTAGGGTTGTTCCAGCTTGGTGGAGAAACTTATTGAATAAGTACTTATTCAGGTTGTTTCAACTAGGTGAAAAAATTGTGTTCGCACCACTTTCGTGCAGGTTAATTGAAGACTCGTGCATGTCTTATAGACAAGTATGCTAAACTTCACACAAGTTAATTGAAGACCCATGCAAGTCTTATAGATGGGAGGGTCAAATTTCATACAGGTTAATTGTTATGGAATTTCTCAAAACAAAAATCCCTTTAATTTTCTTTTATGAAAGCCATTTTTCAAAAACCTTCATTACACTTACATTTTCTAAATAGGGTCTGGATGCTCTAGGTGGCTACATCTTTACATTTTCCACCATTAAAATTGCCAAATATTTTTATATAAAATCTACGATTAAATAATTAGTATTATAGTTTTGGTTTAAGTCACGGATGCACAATTTTAATCATTAACTTATATAAATTATTTAACAAAAAAACTATTTTAATAAAAATGTAGTTTATACAATTTGCTAATTAATGATATTAGTTATTTAATCATTCACAATATCATGAATAAAAATTTTATAAAAAATAATTCATAAAATTTCAAATCAATTTAATCAAACAATCATCTGTCGTGCTCAATAGGACAGCACAAAATAGCACAATACATAACAACAGATCATAATGCCACAAAAGAAAACATTGCCCCAATACGCCAAAGAATCAACTAAAGAGTTCATAGTTATCAACGTATTCAAGAGCCAAATGGTTTCATTTAAGTCTAAAATTTTAAATTAAGTTTTGGAGTGCAAACTTTTTTTATTTATTTTCGTTTATTTGACTAGATGTTTTTAATTGGAAACAGAAATGGGGAAGAGCGCCCGTTCAGAAAGAATAAATACAAAAGGGCATCAATTTGAAATTACCTTTCATCCAAAGGCATAGGGATCATCTGTGTATGGATTCAAAGAGCCTTCAGAAAACAAGTCGCCTAATTTAGCATGGTGGGATTGAGGTCCACTTGTCATCTACATAAAGATGATAACAATTACTGAAGGAAACATGAACGAGTTAATCGCTGACAGAAATTAACAAACAAAGCAAGTTACAACATTAACACATGCATAGTTCATCTTGGCACAGCATAAGGACATGTACTAGTGTTCTGTAGAACATTACAGCACATGGGCGTTTTATCCTAAGATCCATCCATCGTAAAGAATCATATCCTCCGAAACTACATAGAAATTGTTCTAGTGTTCAAAGGTGTAGGCAGGCCAATAAGTGTTTGAACGTTAGGAGCATAGTATAACGAAAAAAATCTAAAGGATTGACATGGATTGGAGGAGGAAAAATCTAGTATGGCAGCTGTCCGGCAGGGAAGAAGGCAAGAAATTCTAATTGACGGCACTTTTGACGAGGCACGAATAAAGTAAAAAGGGTCTAAACCAGGTTCTAAAACGCATACTCATACTTAAGATAAATTAAACCCTAATTATGAATCAAAATATAGTAAATAAAGGCCTACAAGAACCGGTTAGCATCAGTACGCAAGCGATTTCCCGCTTTGGCTCTCAAAAGAAGGAATTTCCCTTCCAATGCTCGTCCTGCCTAAACAGGACGCTCCTGCATCACTCTTCCCAAGTATGAGGGGCAGCGCCTTTTCTCCGGAAGCATTTGGATCATCATATTAAAACCACAAGTCAACGATGTTAAAGATAACAACAGTGTTGTAGTCTCCCGATAAACTAATCTTGTATGCATTGTCATTGAATTTTTTAACTATGAATGGACCGTCCGCTATAAGCTTTAGCTTTCCAAATAAACCTGCAGGAAACCTCTCATTCAATTTGATTTACACCACATCACTTCTTTTAAAGATCACGACTTTCCTTGACTTGTTAGCTTGCTTTAAATATTTGATGTTCTGCTTGACAATTTCCTTCCTTGGTTGTTCATGTAAGCTCAGAACCTCTCTGACTCTGGCCTCTACATCAGTGCTAAGCTTTATAGTGGGGAAAATAAGCACTAATTCTAATGGTGAAAGAGGGTTTCACCTATACATAATCTCAAAAAGGTTGTAACCTGTGGACTGGCTAAATGACCTATCATAAGCAAACTCAACTTGAGGAAGAATAAATTCCCACAGCATAATATTTTTTTTCCCACAAAACACCCGAGGAAGTTTCTCAAATTATAATTCACCTCATCTATTTGTACATCAATCTAAAAAAATCTTGTTGAACTGAATTGGACTATTATACCCAATTTATCTAAGGTCCTCTAAAAGTAACCTAAAAAATTTCATAAGCATGTTTAAAGTGATAGTTTGAAGTATGCATGAAAACAACTACCTCCTAGAATTATACATCTACAATATGTGAAGCAGCTATCAACTTGTGGCAAATTACGAAATGCGCATCTTCAAGAAGCGGTCCACTACCACCATAATCAAATCTTTGTTCCTTTGGCTCGGTGGGAGATGCACAACGACGTCTATGCTAGCATCCACCCAAAATAACTCTGGAATGAGAAGCAGAGTGAAGAGACCCATATTTTACTCTCAAGTCTAGGCTAGGTAAAAAAATTATGCATTGTCTAAAATGTCTCCCCACATCGTTTATTTATTGGGGCCAATAAAAATTATCTTCACTAAAGAAAGAGGCTTATCCATGCCAATGGATCATGTCATCCCTCCGTTATGGCACTTCGATGACTCAATGCATCAGCTAGTTTGTCTGAATCTCAGCATTATGCTTGAGCCAAAAATGCATGTCTACCTTTAGCTTGCTCTTCATGTCCAAGAATCTGAAGGTCTCGTGGCTAATGTAAAGAGTGAACTCATTGGTCAATAAATAATAAATCTAATAACTAAGAGCTCTCACAATGACATAGAACGCCTTTTCATAGTTAGAATTCTTTTGCCTAAAACTATTTAGCTTCTCATTAAGAAAGATGATGAGATGTCCACCTTGACTTAGTGCAATTCTAATCCATATATTGGAGGTGTCTAACCACCTCAAACACCTAACAGAAATCAGGCAGAGCTAGAATAGAGGCCAGAGGAAAAGATTTGTCAAAGGGGATACAATTGAACAAAATTCCATAATGAACCTTCAATAGAAAAAAGTAAATTGTGGAACTAATGTACCTATGTAAATGATTGACCTGAACCAATTTATAGTATCCTCGATCTTAATTAAATCTATCTCTATGCTAGCCGCTGAAATAATATACCACTTCTTAAAATGATCATATAATTGCTATGTCCAAAAAGCTCCAAAAATTCATTGCATGTCTTGCAAATTCTCCTCCTTTGACTAGTTGTACTCCAGAATATAACCAAAGTACACAATCATAAATTTTTGATAAATGCTCAAAAAACTTTGTTCAATAATTTCATTAAAAAGCTCGGTGCATTAAACATGATAAAAGAATGATTTTCCACTCATAAAATTCATCATGCGACTTGAAAGCGAGCTTTAAATCAGCATTGGGACTCATCCAAATATGTTGATATCCACTTCAAAGTTCTATATTGGACAAGATTATAACTCAAAGTAACTGATCCAAAAAATCATCTAATCTCGAAATGGCCTTATTCATTGCCCTGCTATCAATGCATATATTCCATAATCAATCCTTCTTGGGCACAATCAATGTTGGTATAACACTAGCACTCTCACAAAATAATCCACAAGCCATCAAATTCTCAATGGTCGTATCCGATAAGATGATCGATTGAAGAACACTTCTTGTAATGAGATTTATAGCCTAAAATGAGATATATAGCATGTTGGATCTAAGTAGAGTTGGCAATCCAAATAATAGGTTGTCAGTCCAATCATCTTGAAACTCCATTAATATGGGTCGTACTACCTCAGGTATCGACTAATTTATCTCACTGTCCTCCAACATCACAAGGACAATCCCACTGGCGCCACTCTCATAAGCTCATAAAAATGTAACATGAGACACTATAGATCTATCACTACCTGAGTACTCGTCGTTGCCAACTACTTTAAGGGAAATAATCCAATATGCTTCTCACCACTACTAAATGAGGTGTTTTTGTGACTTTTATGAAGTTTACCATTGTCATATTATCAGGTTGGTCTAACAAAATGTGGCATGCATCCATAAGCACAAAGTACACTATGTGTAATCCTATAACTTTTTTTCAATAGAAAACTATGTCAAATATCTCGTCAACAAAGATTGCATTCCTTTTTTTCAACCAAATTAGAGCATGGAGTTGAAAGTGCTTCTGATAGTGAAGCTAAACTTATCCACCATCAAGCTACAAAGCACATTCTCACAACATCGATCTATGATGAGATTACATACATTCATCTTCACAATGCAATAGATACAAAAGATATTATGTCCAAGTTAGAGTTGATCCCTCTCAGGCTCAAACTAGAGAATTCATAAAAACACAATCATCTCACCATCATATGTAGGTTTTAGGTACTCTCCATTCTCCTCTCCCGAGTCTCCACTACAAATTTAGTCCACTAAACCCTGCTCAGTAAAATAGTTCACTCTCCTATTTGGGTAATTAGATGCAATATTCCAAAAATCACGACACTTGAAATGCCTCCTGGCTGAAAATGTCTTAAGGGTGCCAACTCAATCAATCATTTATTTCCTTCTTGTTGATTTCTCATGAGGACGGATGTTGGTACTATGTTCAATGTGGTCTTGCTGCTTGGCAAATCATCCATCGTTCCAAAGTTATCCTCTTTCGCCATATACTCAATGTAAAACTGACAAAAGACTTATTCTTCGTAGCTTGAAGCTCTTAGTGAAAAGGGTTTTCTCTATTTTCTCCATTCAGTTGGACATCATTGTTCTTAGGAGTGACTTTTCTATGTTGTCTTCTATCAAAATCAATAAGCCTACATTGCAATTAAAAGATTTCTCACTACATATCCTCCTTGTTAAGCTTCCGAACACCTCACTGAGACTTTCACCATGTTGGCATGGTGAATTGCTCCTCATTTTAAGATTTCAACTAGGGTAGGGTTGTGAATCTAAGGTTGGCCAAGGGTTTAGATTTAGGTAAGGGTATAGGAATGTACTTTGGTGGAAGAAGAAATGTTAGATTTTGAAGACTTAGAGTTAGAGTTAGGAAATGACATTAAGAATTAGCTCTAATACCAAATGACACTATTATTTGGTTCCAAGGTGTAACAGGTCGAAATAAGTATTGGAGATGTTTGGACAATAGTAAGAGAAAATTTGAAAATGGATAAGGATTGGAAGAGGAAAAATCTATTCAGGCTGCTGTCTGGCAGACAAGAGAGCTGGGAAACATTGATCAGCAGCAATTTTGGCGAGGTCTGGAATACAGGAAGAACCCATCACATGCTCTCTCCTAGTTACAGCTTCACCACTTGAGGAAGAAAACGGTATAGCTCTCCGGATAGGAAAGACAAAAGAAACAACAAAAAACATAAACCCAAGTAAAAAGGGTCTAAATCAAGTTCTAAAATGCATAATTATACTAAGAAATAAACTAAACCCCAATTATAAATAAACATATAATAAATAGAGGCCAACAAGGTCTTGGCTTTCAACCACAGGAAAGAAATTTCCCGCTACCGGCTCTCACGGGATGGGAAATGGGATGCTCCAAACCCATTCTGCCTGGATGGGACACTCCTGAGTTACTTACATTTGCTAGTAAACCACACTATCATGGCGAAACTTGAAAAATGCCTGAACAGATCCTGTTCTATGAAAGAAATGAGCAGGCCTGAATTATAGCCCCATGAATCTCTCTGTAGCTACAATTCTGATTGTAAATGCCTGTATATCTCCATTTATTTTTTAAATCTTCAATTGAAGATTTAAAAGAACAAATGGAGAGATACAGGCATTTACAATCAGAAAAAAGGTGATGACCACAAACGAATCAACAAGCGTGAGAAGAGAAAATGTTTAAGCAGCTATCATGCTGATTTACAATTAAAGGAATAAAGGGAGTTGACAACTTGTGAAATGGCACCTTTGACATTTGTATGATGTCTGTATTAGAAGTTGGAGTCCTTCCATGAATTGTGATGTCCTTATTCGAATTTGGAGTCCTCCCATGCATTGTCTTACGAGAACTTGGATCCTGAATATTAAAAATAAAAATAAAAATAATAATAAAGTATGCTATGAAGATTCACAAGGCTTTTCCTTGAAAAAAAGTAGAATTAATACCCCAAACATGACAGTGCTCTTGGTTTTTCGGCGCTTCATAATTGTCTGACCATTTGATGTCTCAACTTCATATTCATGTCGAGTCACCTACCATGTCAATTGGAAGCAACAAAAAAAAAATTTAATTTTCATAAAAAATAGAAATACAAAGATCCACGCTAGATCAATCCAATGCGTACTCATAAAAAATAGGATATCTAATCAAGTCACTAAATATTACAGCAGACAAGAATACCACAGAAACAGAAGACACCTACTAATCAGTAAATTCTACACAAAAAAATTAAGTGATCCATAATGCTTATAAACTTGTGCAAAAAAGATATTACCTTCCGATGTTTAGGCATAGTTTTTCTGACATCGACTTTCTTCAGCAGGTTCGCCATGGGTGTTTGCATATATCCGGATAAGTTCATTTCCTAACAAGCAAGCAACAAAAACAAAGCAAAACAACCAAAAAATAACCATATCAAGGCATGAGTCACATAACAATATCCAGAAAATATGCATAAAAGTGAAGTTTCACCTTCCTTTCACTTTCGGGAGTTGGCAAGACGACCTCATGTCCATTCACTCTGTAAGCATTCCTCATCTTGATAGATGAAGCAGAATATTCCTGCAAAAGTAAACAAGAAATTTCTAGTCATGTCTTAATCCCACCCACATGGTGAAACAAGTTTTAGAATGAGAAAAAAAGTTACATTGAAGGCAAAATTCTAGATGCCAACTACAATGCGAAAAGAAAAAGACTGATATGAAACAAGTGGAAAACATCATTCCGATTTCCAACAACTTTTGGAAAATTGTCCTTACGCCTCACAGTTTTTCCATCTTAGTGAAGATTTAACCAAAACTCATTCCTATTCTTCTCACTAGATGGGTGCCTAAACATCAAGCAAAGATTAAACATGTTGGGTAACACATTCATGATAAAATTCTGAAGCCCAAAACACTCTCCAAGTCATTTTACTATATGCGTATTACTAAAGCAAAAATCAAACATGTTGGATAAAACACATTGATTTGCAAAATGTTGCTTGCGGCCTCCCTCTGAAAGAAGCATAAGTGAAAATCACAAAAAAGTGGTTCTAGTTTCACTTCCATTTTCCAGCGTCTGAACATGTCCCACTTGTTTCAGGTTTTTTATTTCAAATTTTCTTTTCCAATTTTCCAAGAACAATGAGTAAAATATGTTCATTTAAAAAATCATATACTTTATTTAATTCGCTTAATTAATTGTTCTTATGCAGCAGAGTTTCTTGGATATACCTGAACTATTTCAAAAAAATTTGCACAATAAAGCTAAAATTTAGCAAAGCAGCAATAACTATGTCTCAATCAGTCTTCTTAAAAGCTCGCTTTTGAAGCAATGCGGTGCAGCATGAGGAGTATCAGCTTTACATCCTGTCATGCATGGTGAGTTACAGAATTGCGATTCACTCAATCCAACACTAAAGCACTCATGTAACATCCATAGCTTCGCCTTAAATTGAAGAATATCTAAGAATCCATCAACCAGTTTCTCATCATCATCGCTCCCTCTACCTTCTCAACTATAATTACATGAGTGGCCACATATATAACAGCTAAACTACAATTTTTACATACATGCCATCTTACCTATGAATAAAAATTACATATGCATGAAAATGTGTATTCTACTTTTTAATAAAAATTAAAATGGGGGTATTTTTTATGTGATTCGAAGATTTGAATGGTATAAATGCAAAAAAGTGAAGTTTAGGTGTTAGATATGTAAATACATGGGATGATAGGAATTAGGTGGTATGAATGTAGATGCCCCTAAATTTTAAGTAAATTTGAGAACATTTAGGGTTTATTGATTAACACGTTCTTTTGCAAAAAAAATATTTAATGGGTATAGCAAAATTGTAATTTGCTAATATCATAGCCTGTGATTTTGATTTAGGGTTTATTGATTAACGCTTCTATTCATAAATGTCATTGGAGATTTCGTTTTTGAAAAAAAAATTGTATTTTTGACAATCTATAAATATCATTAGTGATTTAATACATTCTTAGCAGATTATGAAATTATTTTTGTAGTTAATAATTTGTAATTATTTATGCAATTAATGATTATTTCTCTAATTTATGTATTTTCTGTCATATTTGCTAAATTTCATTTAAATATATATGGAGTGTCTTTTTTTATTTTTTTAAATTAAAATCATTTTATAATTTATTCATTTACATACAAACAAATTTAAGTGAGGACGAAAGATGGAACACATAAGTATTAATAATGAAATGAGGCATCTTAGCTATTCTTATGGAGCAGCTCAAGGAACCAATATTATTAAGAAAGTACCATTATATGTAAGAGAAACATTGCACACTTATCTAAAAGAAATTTAAAAATTAGAACAAGGCCAATGTATTAAACATAATAAGATGGTGGTGGATATTATTGAGGAACTAGATATTCACATGGCCATGCACAATGGTGAGAGAACATTTGAATCAAATTATTAATTGAGTAGCATCAATGCATTTAAAATGAATATGTTTACGAATCACTTTTAGTAAAAAAAACTTGTTTAGAGGTTGCAAGAAGAAAACATACGCGACAAATAAAAATTAGAAAAACATAAATAATAAAATAAATGATCAAATTATTCAAAAGAAAGCTAGATGGTTAAGCATGCATCACTATCAATGCAGCGAACCTAAATAGTTTTGATTTGATGGTAGAGGCTAATGCATAATATAGATCAAGCTTAAGCCCACCGCCCTATTGTAATTTGAAAGGTTCTCTGTTTAAAAGACAAATATATGGCACTATGAAGGACGTGAAGGATCACAAAAAAATTTAGCAGTAGAATACTCGTCTCTAATAAGCATGTAAACGAATCGAACACGAACGAACAGAGCCCGTGTTCGTGTTCGGTTAGTTTAAAATTAAGTGTGTTTGAGATAGACTCGTGTTCGAAATTGTTCGTGAAGTTACTGTTCGTGTTCGGTTCGATTTGTTTGAAATTAATTTGAAATGTTTGAATTGTTCGAATTATTCGAATTTTTTGAATTATTCAAAATCTTTTAAATTTGTTTGTATTGTTTGAATAGTTTCAATCGTTAAAATGATAATAAATTTCATTATTAATTGTCAAATAACCAAAAATAAATAAATAACATTCCTTTATTAAAATAAAAAATATTATTTCTTCAATTATATTATTACAAATTGTTAAAAACAAGTTACAAATGAAATATACATTTAAAGTTTCAAACTTAAATTGTTATAAAACTATAAATCATTATTATAATTTATAGGATTTAAGTTTTTAACATATGATAAATTTTTAAAGCATATATATATTTTTGAAATATGATAAATTTTTTTTATATAATTACTTTAAATTATTTTATATTTCGAATATTAATGATTCGAACACATGACTGTTAGTGTTTGGTTCGATTATAAACCAAAGGAAAAAAAAAATTATTAGTGTTCTTCTCGTTTTTTTATCGAACGAATCGAACACAAACTCTCTGGCGAGCCGAACAAGAAATGTTCATGAACAATGAACTTTTTGAATAGCCCTAGCCTCTAATGGGCACAACGATTGTAGAGAGCGAGCTATGATAAACTTTTTGGTTAATTCAATTGTATTGCTACTTTTTTTATTCTTGCAAGCAGATCTAAGGAAAAATAAATACATACATTTGTTTCACATTGAAGATTGAAGCCAAAATCCAGTGATAATTATAAAGGAAACAAAGTTAAAGATATCATTTGCCACAACCCGGTCCGGGAGCTTAAAATTACCAAGACGAGAACTGACAGTTAGACTGAGGAAAATTTATCTAATAGATTCATTTCATCAGAAAAATAAAATTCCAAAATACAAAAGAGTCATTCCATAAGGTGCTTTGCAATTGGTTCTGCACTCGGTATTAAATCAATAGGGAAATCTATTTCTCTTCTTAGAGGCAAACCTGACAAATCATCTAAGAAGACTCTTGGATCCTCCTTCGCTACCAGTATATCTTCCAACTTCTTTGGTTCATCCACAATCTTAATAACTAGAGCTAAGAAGCCTTGATACCCTTTTCTTAATAATTTGCATGCCTTTAAACGTGATATCATCATAGACATGACTTATTTGTCTCCCACAAACTTGAATTCTTCTTCTCTAAGGATATTGAATTTAATTATCTTTTTAGAGCAATCAATAGTTGTGAAATGATTAGATAGCCAATTCATCCCTATGATTACTTCGAACTAGGTTAGTGGTAACACTACCAAATTCACCTTGAACCATTTCTCACAGATGGACAGATGCACACATCTTCTATCAACCATCATGCGAGACCCATTAGATAGAAAAACTAATATGGCATCGAGCATTCTGAATCCTTCCAATCCTTCAAAGTTTACAAACTTTTCAAAGATAAACAAATGTGATGCCCCAATATCAAATAAAGCCAAGACAACTTTAGTTTGGATAGATATAACACCTACAATAAGGATAATAATAAAATTTTCGCAATATAAATAAAGATTTGACAGATTTGTTGAGATAAGGAAATATCTGCAATGTCGTCAGGTGAATCCTTTGCATCCTACTGACTTAATGCATATACTCGAGCCTGCTCACCCTGGCGGGCCTGACTCGGAATTGAAGCTGGTCGTAACGACTCAGTTGTCCTCTGTCTGCCTAAACTACTGGAAGGGTGAACTAGAGTTTTTGAATAGGTAATTACATTATAAATTTTGAATTTTTAAAACAAGTCATATTTTATGCATTTCAATACAACTTTTTTATACAAATGCATACAAAGAAGAGAAATTGACTAGATCAAAGGTATTTAAACGGCTAAACTTTTATCGAGTATAAGATTTAATTTGAGAGAGAATTATAAAGGAAACAAAGTTAAAGAGATCATTCTATTAAAAAAATGGAATGGTACAATCTACTCTTCTAAGATAATAAGCTCATTAGTGAAAATATTGGTAGATAGAGACGACTATCGTATTCATTCTTCGGTGAACTAGTCTTTGATTAGTTAATTACTTTATTAATTTTTAATTTTTTAAAACAAGTCACAATTTTTTGTGTTTCAATACAAATTTTTTATACAAATTTAAGCAAAGAAGAGAAATTGATGATAAAATTTTTATCAAGCATAATTTAAATTTTAAAAACATACTAATTTGCGAGATAATATTGATCCAGTTAATTTGGATTCTACAATGAAAGTTATGTTAATAGAGAAAATGAGATGCGGTAGAGCTATACTTGGGCGATGAAAATCTAACTTCAAGACAAATTGAAAAAGCATCAATACACGTAAATCAAAAGCGGTTTATAAATTTAGCACATAAAAAGCAAGAGGAGGTTTGTCCATAATAAGTGTAAGTTCATCTCAACTTGCATTATGTTGACCTCGACACAAGCTCCACAGCTCGTTGACATGAAACACATCACCAAAAATAACCGTTGAAAATGACGTCATATAAATTGAGATTGAAAAGCCTCAATCACGCTCAAATTTATCTAAAACATCGTCGGACTGCAAAATGGAATACTCCATTGCATTCAAAGCATTGAAACTACTTAAGGGGACCTTCAACAATCAAAATAAGCGAGCATAACAAAAACAATGAGGCTCAAACCCGATGTCGAATGACTTAAAGTGAATTTGTCGCAATCTTCATCAAGATTATTAAAATGAACTCCATTCACAAAACGAATATGCGAGCACGTCTGCAACATTGAAATTACCTAGAAATGATACATATCTTGCCTTTTTCCTGCATGCAGGCTGTCGACACGAAGTTTAGTGGGACATGCAAATTGAGGTTTGTGGAAATAAGAATGTGCATGAATAATACACATGTTGCTACTAGTATTAATATTAATGTTAATACTAATATTACAAGTTATGTTCATAAATAAAATCATCATAAAATAAATCTATTTTCACTTTATCTCTTTCCTGCACAGCCGCCTAAAATCTTGAAAAATCCTGCCTACTACTAGTTTGTCTCCCATGAGTCAATTAAAAAAAATAATCAAAACTTAATACTAATTCTAGCTCTCATTCTGTGGCTTCAGAAAAGAAGCAGCAACCACGTAATAACCAATTCTAATTTTTAGTTTAAAAAATAAAATTTAGTGTCATTCAAAAATAGACACCGCATGCACGGGAAGTTAAATAGAAGGCTCCTGTTCCCCTCATCCGTTCGAGCCCGAGCGTAAGAGAAAGCCAGTGGGAGCAAGAGAAAGATAGTGTGTGAGATAGGGAAGAAGAAGAAGAGGCATAAGGACATGAAGAAAGGGAAGACTTGCCTGTAAGGAACGAAGGCAAAGAGTAGGAGCAATCGTGCCATTAAGTGCAAGAGTGTCTTGTTGTAACAAACGATTGCAAGAAAGCAAATAAAATTGGAACTAGAAAATTCAAACCTGAAAATAACACGCATATTTAAGTGGTTCGGCAAATTGCCTATGTACACGGAGTTGCAGAGGATTTTATTACTTGAGGAATTATACTGTCATCGATCACGTCGACTTGCAAGAAAAGTCTCTTTTTCTCTCTCTCTTCTCCCTCTACTTCTCTCTCTCTTTCTTCTTCGTAACCCACCAGAAAAACGCAGAAGAAAAGAAAAAAAGGAGAAGAAGAAGCCTTGCACTTGCTCTTACCCATCACGCCTCTACTTTGAACCAACGCCAAGGATAGCTTTTGGAGTTTGGTCACAGAAAAGTTTCAAATAATAACTTTGTTCTTTGAACCTCAAGCCTGCTCAATTACAACAACATCATTATTTAAAATCCAATCCTACCTCATCACGCCAGGGAAATCCTCAGCAAACAACAAATTATTGATATAGATTGTCAACAATACAATATGAAATTCTATTGCACAAAATAATTTTTTTTTATTATCTCACACTTGGAGGATATAATTTGAATACACATGATACGAGTATTATGTAAAATGATGCTTCAACAAAAAATTATCACATGGGATTAATATTTATGGTAAGAATCTATAGAATTTATCCTTGTGATATAACCTCATTATTAAGGGCGTCCTCCTTCATCGTATTTTTTGTATTGCACTCTTTTCCTGCCTTCATATAGGCATGATTGCACAAGCATCATGAATAATCAAATAAATGTGTAACGTTCTATGATTGTTAACATGGAAATATGGAATCAAAACCATTGACTCAAGTCATTATCCTCGCAGTTGTCTTATTAGCGCTCGACTAGTCTTTCAGCTCCCCTTCTCCATCTCTATCTCGCATGGCAGACATCAATGTGCTTAGCCATGATTGCTATTAGTGCTTATCTCCCCTAGTTAATGGGGGTTCATCTTGTGATCTCATTCAACAATTGTGTCACTTAGTCTCCCTAGACACACTTTCTATTATTCGCTCAACACTGAACTGAAAATTTGCACTCAATACAATTTATGACTTGATTGTCTCCATCTCTGCTTCCCATGATGAACTTCTCTTCCATCACTCAAGAAGAAACAGTTTCATGTAATCATCCCATCAACCATGATAATCGCATCTCCCACGATGAATCCTATCTCTGCCTCTGTCTCCCATAACAATCCTGTCACCTATGACAATTCAGTCACCTTATGTCTAAGGAATTATTGGTCTTGCATCATCTCTTGTCTCTCTATTTTCAAGATCGTTCTAGCATCACTGGACTAGCAATTTCAAAAAAAAAAAAAACAAATTGTTCACAATACTCCATACTCATCAGAACATGACCAGGTTCACAATACTCCATGCTCATCAGTCTGTCGAAATCAAGGACACCTTTAAAGAAAACTTATTATGTCCAATAGGAAAGAGAAATATATGATTAAAGTATCCATAGAAGAGGAAAAAATATTAAGAAAAAAAAGCAATTTCTCAAGCATGGAAAGCCAAATTCTCTAAAGTACACGCTAGTTAAAGCTACGAAACAAAAGCATCATCAATTGTCTTCAGAAAGCAATACTTAGCAATACAAAAGCTAATTTTATATTAAATTAAATAGTTGTTAGAATTAAAACTTATAAACCTTCTTAGAGTTCACTTCTTGATTGTCCTGTTGATTTTCACTCATTACTTTCCATTGCAATTGTAGCAATTTTCTCTGCTTCTCCTCCTGCAAAAATATCACATGAATATTCAGAGCAATTAACAAACAAATAACCCAAAACAGCCATCAAAGAACTATACCTTTGACTTTTGCATCTCCAAATCTTCTTGCAGCTTTTTATGTACATCATCGTATTGCATCTTTAAAGATTTCATTTGGATTTCATGTTCCTTCCTTAGGGATGATATTTTCTGATTTTTACCAGTTTTTCATAGTGAGAAAAAAACAAGGGGAATGAATGGTGAATGGCCTGCAAGTTTTCAGTACCTCCCTCATTTCATTCTCTGCAAGAAGCTGAATCCGCTGCAATTCTCCTCTATGATGAGCAAGGAGACTTTTCTCCTTCTGTTCAAGATCCTGCTGAACTTTGGAAATCTGAAAGATACAAAGTAGCGGTGAATATGTTTTCCTGAGAACAAATGCATCAAATTTGTCCCTCAATTCAGTCATTTGATACATAATCAACAAAAGTAACATTAAAAATGTATAAAATCACTAACACTAAAACTTGCTCATAAATGAAGCCATTCTCAAAACCATCATAAGGTCAATCAACCACTTTAAGATAGCCCTGATTTGGTATTTCGATAATTGCAATCATAACAAAATTGTGAAAGGTCCTGTAGTAAAATCTTATACAGAAGAGAATTTTCGAACAATCACCAACTACAGTGTGGATTAGCATGTTTCTGCCTGATGTGCATTTCAGTACTAAACGCCTCAAACATAGAAAACTAGCCATCTTACCATATAAGATTTAAGGGCTCAAAATGTTAAACATTAAACAAACTAAAAACCTTTTCTTTTCAGGTGAAGAGAAGAACATCTACTGTATCGGATTTGACCTTCCCCGCTCCCCCCCACCCCACCCCCTAAGTATTCAATATACAATCCTCCTTATTTTCTCCATCCCTCCTTTTCAATCTCAATTCTTCTTTCCAAATTTACTCCAATTATTAAACCTAAAATCCTCGATATTTTCTCCATAAACCCGGAGATTTCACACTCATTTTATGACGATTTTAAGTTTAGAGGTTCAAGATTTCCCGTAGGCTCGAGCCCCCATGGTTATTTACCCCCTCCCGATACCAAGAGAGTACTTTCAATTAAGGCTAATCATTAAGCACTAAGTATTCAAACTTAGCATACAGTAGTTGTAACTTCAGGATTTTTAAATTATGAATTTATCACTGTGAGCTTAAAAAAAGATGATAGGGAAAATGGTGACAAACCTCATCAAGATTCCACTGTGCTATCATTCCAGGTTGTCATGGATCCTGGTCCACCTAATAAGAGGAAGCAGTCGACATAAACTGACAGAAAGATCCTTAACAACAATCATGAGTTGCTTCGTTCAAGAGAATTTTGTAGACATTGTGTGGTGATTTATTATCTAAGAGGGCTAATCTAAATTGACCTTGGCTTTCAAATGATGATGTCCTATCAGGCATACGCTATAATTGACAACTAAAATAAAAAAATCATTGGGAGCATATAGGTTACAATCGTGACCTTAATATAATAAGATCATTTGACGATGTTCCTCTCGGTAAGATGACCTTGGTCATAACAGCTTCTTTTAGGGAGCCTATTGGCCAAACTATGCTGACAGAGACTTATGCAATATTTTTACCATCACAAATTATTTTGAGTGTGAATTTAAAGGTATATTTGATATGACATTAGCACTTTATCGGTTTAAGTTAGTGTTGATTTGTTACCCATGACAAACTAGTGTGGAGGTTGTACGTGATTTTACTCTATCTTTTAGATGATATATTATTTTTTAATATTTTGAATTTTATAATTTAAAATTCTAATTTTATAAATAAAACCTCTCTGATTAAGATGCACAATCAATACGCCATTCATCGAGGAATTAATCATAATGCTTATTTTATAATTTGACAAATTTTATTTTCTTGAGCCTTTAGAAAGAAGTTATGTCAATTTCAATCTCTATTAGGAGGAGGATCAGACTAACTTAATGAGGTTCAATTTTGTAGACTTTTATCACTATGGAGAGGAAAATCGAACTAACCAAATTGGAACTTACAACCTTGCCCTAGGCAAGGAGGCCCGAGAGCATGTGTAATTCAATAATTTTCAACTTGATATTTGAAAATGAGATTTTTGTAAACTTTTGAAAGGCGTGCATGCTTCTCAAGTTGGATTTAATTTAAGCTAAATTAAGCAATTACCCACATAGCATTTTAGAGCTTAGTTTAAGAAATTTATGGTTATCATAGGAGCCAATGCGAATATTTTAAACTTCTTGATTTAAGCTGATTTTTAAATAGTTTTGCACATATTTTAGAGTAGATTAGATATGAGCTTAAACATGTTTTAGTCGCACACATTCTCAAATACAAAAATTTAACATTTGTGATCATTGTCGGAGCATATGCAAGTATTTTAAATATGATTTTATGCTAGCCAGTGCAATATTCGCAGGCCATGTGTATAAACATTTACCACAGTAGTTGGAGCACATGCAATCATTAAATTTGATGAGCATGTATATTAATCGGAGAAAACTATTTAAAAAACAATGTAAGTTAGCCCATGCAACATTCTCAAACATATAAGTTTATGAAAATAGAATGATCGTTAGAACATATGTGGGTGTTTAGTTTTGACAATATGCACACATCTCAATATACTTATATAATGTACTAACAAGATCTTATGTGAATTTGAATAATGTGCTTATGCACATTTCAATGCATTAGAAATATACCTCATAATATGCATATTTCATAATATTTAAATTTTATTATTTGCACAAATACAATAGCATTAGAATGTACACAAATATTTCACTTTGATTCTAAGATTTTTTTCTTTTGCCTGTTTGTAAGTTTGTGTTGCGAGTCCGATTAATAATTAAAATATATCATTTTCATGAGAACTTATCTATATTAGTTTGTGAGCATTCATGTGTATTATAGATCATTTGTTGAAGTCCATTCTTTATTCTTAGTATCCACTCAGTGCATCACATAGTTTTTAATTGTTCATAAAAGGAACATGCTTATAATTGTTGGTAAGCATCGAATTCAATAGGTTTCATTTAAGCTTTATGATTTAAAACATGCATTTAAATAACTATAAAACATGCATGAACAAAATATGCCATAATTGTTCTCTATCCTGAAAGTATAGAATTAATTTAAAGCATGCATGAACAAGATATGTTATAAGGAAGTGCAGTAAAAGCGGTAAACTGTACCAAGTATAAAATAAACATGTGTACCTGACGCTCCTTGCCGCTGCTGCAAAAGTTAGTATTCCATATAGGAGCAAACTAGTAGAAATTAACAGGAAGGGCAATCATGCATTTATGTAAAAACAAGTAGCAGCATATCACACGAAAAACTCGAAGAAAATCATGAGTGACCCACAAAAACTCAAAGAAAATCGTAGAAAACCGTAGAACACACGGAAAATCAAAGATATCGTAAGCATTCAGGTTGGGGTAGGCTCAACTTAATTATTCCGAATGACTCTGAAAGCAACTGGCGGTCATCCACTTACATAAAGCCCGACATTCAACTAAAAAATTCCAACAAGACAATCTTAGAAGGACAATTCTTAACCCAATACAGGTAAATGACAAGTAAACATTTAAATTGTATCATTCAAAGTTTACGGTTTGTCATGCATTTAAAATAGAATTTCATTTAACAGTAAAAAATATTTGTTTCGTAACAAATGTATTTTGTTTTGTTTTATCTTTATATGTTTTAAAAATACCATTCACAGGTCAATCATACTGTCGAGCTAGAATTGCCAGCAACCTAAAAAAGCAAAGGACCTCGCTAGTCTAGTGTCGGTGAGTAATATTATCATCCTACATTCTCACAAAGGTCTCTGGGTCAGGCCCGGATGTCGTAGAAAGTCATATTATTCTGTTTTATTAGCAGATGTCTTTGTCATCACCGCCTAAGACCCCAAACAGTACAACATACAGCTTTGCTTAATGGTTTATATATAGCCTAAGCTATATATGTGCACTTATATTAGGATATAAACACATATCTAACTCATTAAGCAAAGAAAAGAAAAGCGAACCTGAGGGGAAAAAGAAAAGAGATTGATCCATTTGGAACAGGAAAGAAGTAAAGATTGACCAGCTCTCAAAACCACATTTAAAATCGCTTCAAACATCCAACGACATGAAAAAAAAACCTCTTTTGAAATTTCTACTATCCCAACATTCCTAAATGTAACATTTAAACTTCTTTCCAATGTTACAAAAGAGCACCAAATTCTCATGTATAAAGGCTGCAGAGAGGGGAAGAGAGGGAGAAATTTCCTCATAAAAAGGGGGAACTAATGGGCCCACAGTTAGAAGCAGCAAAGAGGAGGTAAACTCCTAACAAACATGACTCAGAATTCCCACAGAGGGTAGCACCATAAGCCGCGGCTAGGGGTAGCAAAAGAGGAGGAAAAACTCCCAGCAAATACCACAAAAATTCCCACAAGAAGTGTCAACATAAGTCACGGCCAGGGATAGCAAAAGGAGAGAAAACCCCCAACTTAAGTATTTAAACACTTCCTTCAAAAGCTCAATATAATAAAGCGCAAAGAAAACACCTCCTTCTAAATCAGTGAAGCAAAGAGCAAGAAAAGGGCCTAAAGCCTTTTCCAAAACCATAAAAAAAATGCAAACCAAAATATAGCTTTAGGCATGCTAAATTAAAGAAAATTAGCAAAGAGCAAGTCGAGGGCATAGAAGCGCTCCTAAACCACTGAAGTTTAAAGCAAAATGTAGCCTTCAGCAAGCTAAATTAATATCTCAATTGCATGCATCACATTTTTCTAAAACAGTGCCAAAATAGTGTATAAATTACTTTCAAAATAGTTACTCAACATAGCCCTAAATCATGTGCTTAAATGACTCCAAAACAGTGCTCAAAACAGACCTAAAACATGTGCTTAAATTACTCCAAAACAGTGCTCCAAATAGCCTTAGAACATGTGCTTAAGTTACTCCAAAATAGTAAGAAAAGCCATCCAAATCAGCCCTCAAGATAAGCTAGAAAAGATGGCATTTAAACCTTCCGAATGACTGGCAAACCAACCCCGAGAGAGAGGCACTTTAAACATTTTCAAATAGCATCCAAACTAGCCTATAAAGTGCCCCAAAACAGTAAGAAAAGTCTTCCAAATCAGCTAACAAACAGTAGGTAAAACCTTCAAGATAAGCTAGAAAATATGGCATTTAAACCTTCCGAATG
>NEWO01000108.1:688483-713145 GCA_003013225.1 Phalaenopsis aphrodite | reverse complement strand
AGACACTAGACACGATGCACCAAGACGTGACTCATGCTTCCTTAATTAAATCAACAGTGAAATTCCCTCAATGACTTAACCTACAATAAAACCCAGTGCATCGGGATTTGAGTTTAGGTATTACACTCAAATCTTACTGGCAATTGGGGAAATTTGTTAATGCCACATATGGATCATCGAACTAGGATGAGTCTAGGGACTAAGTGGCGAGGGCGATGACGACATTGCTTATGTGTGCTTAAACGAGGGATACGAAGTGAAATTATTAGAATAGTATCTCCTACCTCAAGGATCTTCAATAAGGGAGAGGATGCTATTCACCGACCCTTGATGGGATTGTTTACCCCGACACTCTTAGGTTGTCAGTAGTTCTAGCACGATTAGAGTGACTAATTTGTGGACTGTACGACTTTACAAAATATTTATAAAAATAAAATAAAAATTTATTTTGCATGATTAAAAGAACTCTTCATAAAAGAAAGACTTAAATAATAATTTTTGCATGAAAATCTTCCTATGAAAATTTATAAAGGTCCACGGCTAGTCACTTGGATTGAGGTTAAGAACTACCTCCTGTAGATTGTCGAGTTAACAACTCTTACTCAAGGTCGGGAAACACACAGCCCAGCTCTGAGCCCCCACTTTCACCAACGTCTTATACTCAGTCCTGATCTTTCATGTGGTTATAGGTTTCTTTTGCTTGTGATTTCCACTACTCGTTTTTTTTATGACTTTCATGTTGAGTTTTCTTGCTTCATTTATTTTTTTTTTCGCAAGTATGTTTAAATATGTTGCAAATCATGCTATGCTCGCAACACTAATAAAACAACAGTAGCAGACGCCTAGGTACGCTTTTACAGTTTATTTACAACATTTTACTTTACTGCAGTTTACCTTTCAATTACATTTTATTTACTTGCGGTTTGATCATTCAGCATGCAAAACCAAACATTGACACCAAAACTGTGAAGCACAAATCACCAATCTCAAACACTTAAACCTGGAGCCGTCGCGACGACAGGAGCTTGGAGCCAACTCTGTGGGCAACACTGCGAGGGATTCAAACCGAGCAGCAAGAGGATCTTCTTCAACATTATCCCTTCCTAGTATAACAACCCATAGGACTTCGAAGTAGCTCGCCTAGAGCGACGTAAATCCTCACCCTCTTTTAGGCCCCTGCACAACCATGTTGTGCAGCATAAGTCCTAACTCGCTTTAGGTTCCGAGGTTGTTGTGTGGTACGACGTAAACCCTTCTTTCTCTGTGGGCTATTTGCATAATCGGGTATTATGTAAATGTAAGTCCCAAATAATAAAATTGGCAGGATTGAACATTCAAATAACATCATCTCTAAAAATGCAGCCACACAGTAGGATAGTTTGGGAAGTCACTGGGATTCTCCTCAGGATCTATGACATCCCCTACCTTTTCTTTTATTTGGACTCCTGAAATAATTGTTCATATTTGAGCCACTCTCACTTGCCTTTTTCCAAGTCCTACTTTGAAAACCTAAACTTTGAATTCTTGAAGACAAGAACCATTGATCATTATCGAGAGTTTTCTTAAGTGATTCTCGTCACTTGGGATGTAATTAACTATAGGGGTTTGCCTATATAGGAAACTTGAAACTCAGGTAAAATAAATCATATTTAATCTTTGTATTAAATAGGGAAATTTGTCGGTCATATATAAAAGGTTCGCAGACCAAATGAATGTCACAAATCTCTTAGTTTGCAGGATTGGGCATATTATCGGGGCCTACACTTTTCTCTTGGAATGTGTAGTATTCAGGGTGTCAGGCACGATTATGCAAATTATTGGACTAATGAGATCCATTCGGTCTCATTTTTTTTCGAAAATTAAAACATACTACTTTTAAAACCCAAACTATATATGTATTATATTAAATTAAATTTCAAAAATTATTTTCATATTTTCAATATTTCATAATCTATCAAAAAAAGTTTACCGACAATGAGGAACAAGTATTCATCTATGTCTGCTTTTTCTTCTAATGCAAAACAAAACCAGTTAAATAGAGAGAATACAATGCAAACACAATACCCATAAATTTTAAAAAGGAAAAGAAAAAGGTACATGCAATAAAGCTCTCGAGACCAATGCCAAGATCACGTCAACTTCTGGAAGATCTGTCACCGCAACATTCGCCTCAAATCCTCTCTTAAAAGCACGCCTCCAGGAGAAAATAGCAACACAACACCACCAAGCATCCCTCAATGAGTGAAGGCCGTCTACTAAGCTATTATTGTGCAATTGCTGAGCGTACCATGGCGGGTAAGCTCACAACAAACAAGACCCTGGAGGAGGATAAACCCTCACCATATACCCAATGGTGGGTAAACCTGAGTGGGGAAACCTAGAGGAGGGTAACGACTTTTAGATAACCCTCCTGTGAGTAACCTTACAGCGGAGGAATGCCAACAAGCAACAGATGATGACCGTAAGACCACAACTTGTCACTGGAGAAGAGGATAGAAAATTAAAGAACAGAAATGATAGAGCCGAAAGTAGACAAAGTGTTTGGGTTTTTATAGGAAATGCCAAAGAGGAGGAGGAGAATCAATCCAATGAAGTTTTGCCTAATCTTGATACAGCTCATTTTTTTGGAATCACATAAAGTGATACTAGGCCAATTTTGAAGGTTTGTATGAAGGAATTTGAAAAAACTTTCAAAATGTTCTGAAGAAAGTTCAAATAATGAAAATTAACTGCTTGAAAGCAACTAATAGATGAACAATGACGAAGATATGGCCAAAATCAAAACATTAAAAAAAGATAAATTGGAATGATTTTTATTATTGGAAAATGATATTTTCATTGTTTGTTCAAAACAAAACTCAACATATTGAGACTAGTTAATGGTTTTGATTAACACAATTAAATGTTTAGCAAGATACTATCTTCATTTTTGATATAAGAACAAGAGTAACAAACAAGATAAGATGAGATCACAAAAAAGAATGAAGAATGATAGAAATACAAGGAAAATGCAATTCCTAGAGGGAAAACATGATAAGCATTAATGTGATGGATGATAATGAATACTACTTCAAGAAAGAATTCTTCACAGTGGTTGTGATCTTCCTTCCTCAGAAGTTCATCTTCAAGGGTTATTTGCCACTCACACTCAACAATCTTTTACTTCGATGTAAGAGAACACAAAAAACAAAAGAACTAAAGAAAAACTATTTCCATGCATTTCATCATTCATTTTTTCATGCCTAAAAAGATGCAAAACATATATAAAAGGCATCTACTAATCATCAACATCAGCATTCAAAACTAAAGAGACAAAATAAAGAAAAAAATGAAAGAGAGAGGGATAAAAAAAAGGTGGTGAAGAGCTCAAAAGTGGTGGAAATGTAAAAGAGTGATGATGGAAAAGTAAAAAGGTAATGGGGAGGTCAAACGATCAAGGGGATTTCAAACACTACTATCACCCAACATCTTTCTAAGCATGGTGGTCTGTATAACCACAAAATCAACCTATTAAAGATAAAAAAAACTAAGTAACCTATTAAAGATAAAAAAAATAAAACTGAAGTACTCGAGATACATTAAAATAACATTATGACACGTCACCATACATAAAATTTTCAAACATAGAATCACATACACACAGCACAATAGGTTGTTTTATGAACACGAATCTAAAATCATGAAATGTTAAACTAACTCTAAAATACAGCTTGCATCATCAATCCATAAATCAAATTTATTTAAAAAATCATAAATAAAATTGCGAGCTTCTTTTGCCCAATTTAGTGACAACAAGTCTTCTTAAAATTAGTCAAAACATATTAAAAACAAATTAGAAAGAAGAAGTTATTTCTCATTCACTTATTGGATAAAATATTTAACCAAGTGAAAAATTCATGGAGTCAAATCATTATCAATAACTTTTCAGCATTTCAAGTTTGATTGCAGCGCAGTAGGAAATGGGTGATGCCAAAGTGGCTTGAACTTCCAAAGACAAATGGGAATCAAGCAAGATGTCAGCCTGGCGAACTAATATATTACGCCTTTGTATTGACAAAGGGTAAAATATTACGACAAATGGAAGTAAAGAAAAAAAAAAACAAAACCTCGGCATTGAGATCCTAGAAATTAGATTGAACACTAAGATCAACTCCCCATAGGCAAAAATGTTAAAAACTCAATGGATATATTTCAGAATAATCCAAATATAAGCATTCCTCATAATTTCAACTAGCAAACGAAATCTCACAATGAATCTCCTAATCATATCCTACTGTCATCAGATACCCATGCCAAAACCAAAAATAAAATTTCTGAAGCAAATTGGTTTACCTTTTCTTTTTATAACTTCATCAGCAATACAGAGTTCATCCTTGAAGCGGTTCTCTGCTTCCTCCTTTTCTCGTGTAAGTTCGTAAATTTCTTGTTTTCCTACAAAAAGAAGATACTATTAAACAATCTTATGCAAAACTAAGTATGAATTCCTCAGCTATTTTTTGTTCCAGTCTATTGCGATCAAATTAGTTCTGTATATACGACAATAAAAGCATGACTAGAGAGAAATGTCAAGTTCTAACCAAATTTTATTTTGTTATCTGCACATTGGAGTTTTGTGGATAAATCGTCAAAGTGAACCTTCAAGCTATCCAAAACTTTAGCATTCTCCAAAAGCTTTTCCTCAATTAACTTCTTGTCTTCCTCAGCTATAATTGTAAAAATGCAGAAATAAAATTATAACTTAGAGAATAAATAGTCTCCGACCAACAGAAAACCAGTATTTGACCATACCAGCATCATTCTGATCAGCTAATTTCTGAACTGCCTCGCTTAAATTATCACTAAGTGCCTTAGTAGAAGAGAATTTTGTGTGTAATCCATCCCAAATTTTTGCATCTTCTGCTTGCTTCACCTTAAGCTTTGCATTTTCATTAACCGCTTCCTGTATTTTGGCCTCTAGCACGTGTATCTGCTCTGTTGCTTTCCTCAGTTTTGTGTGCTTCAATAACCACATGAAATTCAAACTTATAACATCAGTCAATTTTGTGGATAAACAGGACATTGTGTAGAAAGATGTGTTTCTTTCAGATCATAAAGCTTAGGAAGAAAATAAAACAGCAATTTAATGTCATTCTACGTACAACCTATTTAGCACCAACTATTAGAATTAAAGAGGTTGCAACAAAACTAAACATAGTATTAAATTGGTAGGTCATGTTTTTTATAGCAACATTTTCAAGTGCGTTGCACATTCCACTTTTAAGGTAATCCTGGCACTGAAAGCCAAATTTGACAATTAAAGCCCGTGTTAAAAGCCACAATAGTAATTTAAGAAAGGATAATCATTTGAACCGGCTCATCATCAATAGTCCGGGATGGGCAGCAGAAAAAATATTCCAATGCAGACAGTAAAAAGAAGGTAAAAATATTCCAAAAATATTCGGCTTCTTAATTAACAAGTAATGAATAAACATGTATGATAAAATAAAAGAGAAATTGCGTTGAATAAAAAAGAGAGTAGAAGATGACAAAAAAGATGAATAACCTCCACGACAAAATATTCTTCAATGTGTTATTATTGCCAAAATGGAAACATGAAGTGAAAATTAAGGACAAATATAGTTATAATGACTGAATGAAACAAATAAATAGTTATATTACAAATAACCTCCATGGAAAGTGATTCTTTGAAAAGTTAATATTATAAAAAAAGGAAACATGAAATGAAAAAAAATGACAAATATAATTATAAAATTGAATGGCACAAAAGAATAGTTATATTAAAAATAAAGTACATAGACTACCCTTGAGTAGGGCTATTAAAAAAAGCTCGTCGTTCATGAACAACTCGTATTCAATCCATTAAATAGCTTATGTTTGATCGCTCGTTGGGCAAACCAGTCAAATATGAACAGCTTTTTATGCTCGATTTAAAAATGCACCAAACACGAATAAGTGTTTGTTTGCATGTGTTTGGCTTGTTTTGGCTTGAAATAATTAAATAAAAATATATAAAAGTTAAAATAATGATAACTTTAATATGATATCAGAAGTTTGGTTTATATAAATATTAAAAAAAAAATTTGATGTTAGATATGTAAATACAAAGGAATTTGGTGGTATGTATGTAAATACACTTGTTCCCAAAAATCAAGTGGTGTTAAATATGTAATGTCACGATGCAGCCCAATTCTTACAATTAACAAAGATAATAGCAGACAGCCAGAAGGTAGAAAAAAATTTCTCCATTTTCCTATTTCTATCACTAACAGCTTACTACTCAAATATTCATAAAAGAGTCACTAAAAAAATAAATTAAATAACAAGTACAAGTTTTACCTTTTCGGTAGTTGTTCTCTCCTGTTGTACAAATTAGTTCATCTTTTATTCATCTTATTTAAAAATTTAAAATCTAAAAAAATATTAAAAATAATATAATGAGTTATCTAAAAATAGCTAGTAAGCAATCACACTTCAAAATTAGTTACCCAAGGAAAAGAAAATAATATGTATGTTGGTCTTTTGTATATTACTACATGAGATCTTATAATACTCTAATGTACGTCTCCATGCTATTTACTCAACAAGAATAATCTAAAACTTCGATATGCATTTATTTTTACTGTACTTTACAATGTTTAATCTTAACTTTTATTCTATAATTTTATCATACATATTCGTCATCAAAATAACCTAACATGCCCCTAATTGATATTATCTCGTTGGCATAACGGTTGACTATTTAAAAAATATCATAAGTTTTAGAGATTGAAAAGACCCTCACATGCCCTGACCGATATTTTCCCGTCGAGACAACGGTTGGTGATCTAAAAATGACAATTGTTTGGGATGATAAGCTCTGTCTACTCGCCCCTAGCCGATATTCTCATGTCTGCACAATGGTTAGTCATCACATCACAATTGTCTGAGACGGTAGAAAAACAATTATGCACATGGGTACACGGGCGTCTTCTGCGGCCTACCTATACCATAAGTGGGCGAACTCATCATCTTAACATTCACATATAAGCATTCATATACAAGCTATTTCATTCTTCCAGATCATGCATTTTTTTCTTATGAGACATTACATCTATCTAGTGATGAATAAATATAATCATTATATCTATAAGTCATGAAATAAATTGATATATGCATGTTTACTAAAATTCTAAAACTCGGGCAATAATGTAGCATATATATAAGTGATCATGTAATAAGTTAACGTGTATATCTATAATAAAACATACAGATCATGCAATAATCTGATATCTTTCTAAACGATTGTTATGCAACTATATTTAACCTACATAATTACTCTAATGTGGAATTATTCATCATGCATAACTTTCCTATCAAGCATATCTTTTTTGTTTAACAATATGAAGAATCTAATGTAATTTAAGTCTAATTACATTAAAGCATACATGAAATCAAACATACATTTTGAAATAAATAAATTTACTAAAATTTAAAAATTTAATTACTCACCTCAAGTCTTTAACCGTTCTACTCCTTTCATCTAATTTAATAACTTGAATTGTCAAAATCCGATTAATGTTGTTAATTCTTCTTGTTTTTAGATAGAAATATTTTTCACCTCAAATTTCTAACATTAATTAGCAATAAAATTTAGTTTAATACTTGAATCATAATTCATTTAATTATAATTAATTTTCAATTTAAGCAGTTATCTTTTATGTTGAAATTACTTCTTCTCCCTTCAGTCCTAATGCTCCTCGATATAGAAATTTTCTATTTTAGCAAAATTTAATATTAACATTTAATATGATTTCAATTAATTATTTATTTTAAATGTATACAACACATTAAAAATTCTAACATTTATCTTATCCTCCTTGTGTAAAATCAACAACTAAAATCTTAAAATCACACAAAGCAAAAGTTCTTCGACCTATCGCATTCTGTCATCAAATAATAAATTCATTATTAATAGTTGATAACATTACTTTATAACAATTATTTACTAATTATACAATAATCCTGACATAATTAATATTTAAAAATCTAAGAAAATAAAGCCTAGCTTACCTTATAAGAGCTTCGGTTCTCCATCTCACAACTGCGACTCTTCCTTTTCCCTCGTACAGGAAGTTTGTGCCACCTTACTCCCTCAAATTAGGGATTTAATAGTTCTGATCCTGATACAAATTAATATAAACTAATGATAATACTTATAACATTTATTAAATTAATTAAATATGAATTTAAAACTCAACACTAACCTTAAAATAATTTAAAACCAACCCGCGCACAAGTTGTCTCCCTCTCCTTGGCACCAAAAACTTTTCACTTACAATACTAATTTTAAACTCATATTACTTTAATATTAACATCATTACATTTTCGAGTCCAAAGGCCTAAGTTTGAGTTGAACTAAAACTGAATATATGGAATGTAATTTTAGTATTAGTAGCTCTAGTGGCAGAGTTGTAAATATGAGGGTTAAAATCATTAAAAGGTGTGAATGTTCTAGATATCTCGGGTCTATTGTTCATAGTGATGGTGATATAAATGGAGATGTTATTAGTAGAATTCAAGTTGGTTGGTTGAAGTGGAGGAATGCATCGGGCCTATTGTGAGACTGAAATGAAAATTTTATAAGAAGATGGTGAGACCCGCAATGCTCTATAGCGCAGAATTCTAGCCTTTTTAAAAGAGAAACATAAAACTAAGTTAAGTATTGTCGAGATGAGAATGCTTAGATGGATGAGTGACTTTACACTTAATAACAAAATTTTTAAATGAATATTAGGGTTGGAGCAGCTCCGATTGCAAACAAAATTAGAGAGAGCCGTCTTAGACGGTTTGTTTAAATTAAACGTTGAACATCTGATAATCCGGTTATGAGAGTAGATGTTTTAGATTCGACTTATATTAATAAAGACAGAGGTTGATGACCAAAGAAAAATATATTGAGATTTTCATACATATTTTACACTGATTTTGATGATATTGCACTTTAAAGAAAGGTATTTTTTATGTTTTGTTGCATATATATTGAATTATGGTCATTGGAGTAAAAAGATGAAAAAAGGAGCGAATTTAGAACAAAAAGGACAAAAATATGAAGATTTGATCTTGGGCGCCGGCGACGGGTTTTTCCCGAGAGTCCATAATTAACTATTTTAGAAGGCCGCCGACGGCGCCATCGAGGCCGCCAATGGCGAGCACGTCGGTTCTCTCAATAGATGCATTGAATGTGGACGATTTTTTAAGTGACGCTTGGGCAACTCTTGAAAACTCTTCTACAACTTTAAAAGAAACAATTTGGAGGCCGAGAGGAGAGTGTCCATGTGTGTCCATTAGAGTGTAGAGAGTGTAATTTAGGGTTAGTATTGTGAGGAATTCTTCAAGAGATTGTAAGAGTGTAAGGAAAGTGTGATTTCTTCCTACTTGCCGCTTCGAAGAAGAATTTTGTGTGTTGTAAAGAAAGGAAGAGATTCAGAGGAACTTCAAGGATTTTGCTTAGGGAGGAATTAGAGATAAGTGATATTTACTTATTGAAGTTTGTATGACTTTGTTTTTATATATAAATTTCAAGTTTTGTCGTATCTTCTCCATGAGTTCTAAGTAGTTTGCTCTGGCTTTCTCCCTGTCTTGAGATTTTGTGAAATGGTGATTTGAATTGGTTGTGCCATGAGAATGTTAAAGACATTGTGATGATCTTTTCACTTCAATCTTAATTTACTTTCAATCTGGCCAATTGATTTGTTAAAATATGTTGAGTTTTACAACTAAAGTGAAAATTACATCCAAGATTTAGGGAGGTCAAAGTCCTTGAAAGTTACGTGCAAATAAATAGGGAAATAAAAATTATCGGGCGTAGAATTGAAGATTTTAGAGTGACAGACTAAAATCCTCAATTTGGTCCTTAGTTTGGGTGTTGAAGTGTAGATGTTAGCCCTCATGCGAGGGGAACGTGGGAGCTCCGAAGTCAGAGTCGGTATCCTCCCAGCCTAGCCGCAGATTCAGTAACCAAGCATAGGATTAGTCAATGTTCTTTATATCTAGTCCAAAGGGTAAAGAATAGTTATGCTCCTATTTGGCACAATACAATTTGAACTGATTCAATTTATCTATTCACTTAAATTTCTTGACAAGTAGAATCATGTTTTCTTATACATTGAACTTCACATTAGAAACTTTATTAGTAGAATTAGTTGATTACAAGTTTATTAAAATTATATTTTTATTTCAATTGTCTATTAGTGACAAATATGCAAATTGAACTATATTATTGTGATTAAGTATTGATTTTTTAAATTTTAGTTTGTAGCCTCTAATATTACTCTCTGTGTGATCGATATCCAGGACTCCATTAGAGTTTTGTATTACTTGAGCAATATGTATACTTGCGTTGATAAGTGTGACTTTGCAATTATTGAATATTTTATACACATCTTTATTAAATCTATAACTGTTATCAAGTTTTTGGCGTCATTACCGGGGATTTAAATCTTCTAACAGCAGTATTAAATTTTTGTATTTTTAAGCATATATAAAGTCGCTATCAGTAGACCTAGAAAGAATTGGGCATATTGTACAAAAATGATCTTAATTTATTACAATTAAATGAAAATATAACACTCAATTGGATGCAAATGGAGAAAAATGATTTATGTAGCAGAGCCCACTTAATGGAACAAAGGCTTGTTGTTGTTGTTATTGTTGTAATTCAATAGCTTAAAAATTGCTCTTACCCTACACTCTGCTCGGTCTTATATCCCACGCATGTGAGCTTTAAACTCCTTCGATAGGCCACGATTCCTCTTCTCCACTCCTCAAGGAAACACCACACGATAGTTGCCTGCGAAGCCATCTCCCCCTTCTCCGACGTCGATTCCTTCCATCAGCTAGGACTAGGTACGACACGTCTTCCTTGGCTTGACAGTGGTATCGCGCATGAAGTAAGGATGTTTCCACTCCTCCACTAGAACCCGCAAGCAAAGTGCCTCCTTCACACGGCTAGGCATTAGGTCAAATCTCGAGTTAGAAAAAAAACACACGACACCTTTATCCTTCTCTTCTTCTTTCTTTCCTATCGATATGCTAGGGTGCGCAACCCACTCTCCTCTCCTCTCTAATCCTCGCTCTCAGTCTCTCGTTCTCGCATATCCATTGATTCGAAGCAGAATCCTACCCTCAAGTTGAAATGAAAGGATGCTAAGCCTTATGTTTATTTGATTACCCATATTATTATCATTTATAATTTTTTTAATACAATTATTACATGTAAATACATAAGAATTGGGTGGTATGTATGTAAGAGCATTTTTCCCAAAAATCAAACCATGGAAGGCCCAACCTGCAATTGTGTTGCAGTGTTACGCGGGTAAACAAATAAGAATTTGGTCTTATGTTTAAAAACGCATAAGAATTTGTTGAACTTTAAACCCACAATGCGACTTTGAGAGGAATTGGAATATTAATCCAGTATAAATCTGAAAACGAAAGTGAGAAAATTAGAAGTTCTTAGCTTACGTTGTTTCACATATATGTCAAATAATTCATTTAGGTGAAAATGTTTTAAAATTAAAAATCAATTTTTAAAATCGGGCAAAGTATCATCTTTCCGTTAACTTTAATTTTAGGCAACTTATTCTTTCATCTTCAGCAGACACGACGAGGAAAAACACAACTTCACTATGAGCAGGTAATCCCGTCTTGAGTAACAGGATTGAGTTTCAGTACGACAGATTACAGAATAGCAAGGAAAGATGTGGAAAAGATCAAACTCTTGAGGGAGTGAACTAGGTTTACTCTTATATTCACATTTGCACATAGAAACACATGATTAGAATTTTAATTGAAGAGGTATGGAAAGAGAACAAATTCTAGTAACAAACAAGACTAGTGGTGTTAAAGAAATGAGGTAAAGGAAGTTCAATTTTTGGGCGACATAGCACTTTCACCAACTATAAGGCAGCTTAAAGTTGGATGGAAGTAAACTTATACTAAGTTATAAAATCTAATGGAAACATATAGTTTACCGCAGGAACTTACAAATAAGGACATAAAAATTAAGAGTGTCAAAGGCGTGAGAAACCACATCTAAAGTTCAAAGTTATTCAACTGTATGTTACAGGATAAAAACGTCAAAGAAATGTCACAGGAGATCAAAACATGAGATTAAGATAACAATCACAGCAGAAGAACATCGAAGATATGAAGCAAATACTTCTCAAACAGGATTTTCTTTTTTTTTTACCGCCAATTCAAGGTCGGTTTTCACCGATGCTTGTTCTCTAACCAGCTTGTCTGAAATAGAGCTCAATAATAAAATAAAACGTCAGACAAGCACAAATCCTCATGAGAATGGTGTGTAGTGAAAGGATATCCAGTAAAGAAAATGAAAATACCTGCCGTTATCTTTAAATTCGTGAAACTTCCATGTGACAACGAATCCACTTGAGGCCTTATAGTTGCGATCTGAGGTGTTTTCTCCATTCCAGCCAAGGATCCACTCAAGGATCGGAGTTGATCGAAGCTTTTCAAACTGGAAATCCCGAGTTTCTTCATCTTTAAACCTTGCGAAAGATCACCCACTACGGAATCAAAAACTGGTTAAAGAAACACCTCCCTCTCCGCGGAATGAGGGAATATTCAAAGAAACCCTAGGAAGAAGATCTGACTCTGCTCACCAGGACTACCTTGCTTAATCTCCGTATAAAACCTCGATTCAGTAACCTGAGAGCAGGAAATGGGCTTCGAGGAAACGGCGGACGTTGCCTTCGGCTTTTCGTCGTTGAAAGAGTCTCGCAGCAGAAGATAAAGCTTCAACAGTGAACCCAGCCTTGGATGAAAACCTAGGAAAATATCTGCCGCCACTCAAGCGGCAACTGTGCCCGTCTTTCAAAACCCTAACACCTCGAAGACGAAAATGGGCTTAAGGAGGCCAGTACGGGTAGCTTTTCTTCGCTCGAGAGAACCAATGCCCCAGCGGATGCGAAACATTTCAAACGGCCTCATAAGGAAAGTATTTATAGTTTGCCTCGTTTGCCGCGGACCACGAAAAGCCGCGTCCGTGTTCCCAGAAAAATCAAGTTCTGTGAAAATATTGGGTCCCATTCGCTTATGCTGTCCGGTAGTTATCTCATATGTTTACAAGTAAAACATATTACATCTGAAATTTTGTGTGAATGAATATTCCATCTGTCACTAACGTGTATGACGATGTGACCGTTTGTGTTTGGTCTTTCAGACATGTGGTATATGGACATAATATTTTCTCGGTGTATGTTAATATTTATTATACGTTCGTATTTGTTTACGATAAATGTAATATTTTCTCATGAATTGGGGTATAAAAGTGTCATGTCATCAACCAATTTGAGCTCTCTTCCATGAACTAATAAGAATTTACAATGAAATCTTCTAACTTTGTCTTCACAATATATTCAATCATTGATATTTGAAGATTATAAATAGATTATTAAACACTTTACAATAAAAAATCTAAGGTATTACAATGAAATTGAAGCAAATATCCAAACAACAATTAAAAATTATAAGGCAGAATGGATGAGATACTTTATTAGATAAAGCCACATTTTTATAATATTATAGAAATAATATTTCATCTACTAACTCTGTCTTTAAAAAATTGATGTTTCAAAAATGAACTTCGTCTTCAAGTGCATCCCAACTGTTTCCTTCATTACTGCTCTGCCTGCTATCCTCCTCAACGAGAATTTCATCTTCAAGTGTGTCCCAACAGTTTCATTCTTTAGTGATCTCTGCCCGGTATCCTCCTCAACGAGATCATGGTGTTTAGCGATTTAATGGAGGTATCGTTTTTTTTTTTATATTTTAAATGTTATATATGTAAATAGTAAATTTTGGGTTTGATACTTGTAAATTTGATAATTTTTAGGTGTTATGTATATAAATCCTCAATCAATATATGTGTGTTGATAGGAATTCTCTAAGAATAATTCTTGACCTTAACGGGGCATAGGATAAATTAGAAACTAAACAACATCGCTGAATCACAGTATAGCACCAATTTGAGAAAATTAGAACAAAAATTTAAAAATAAAACTCAATCAAAACAATCAGAAAAGCACACGAGACTTTTACGTGAAAATCCTTGAGAGCAAAAAAAAATCATGGGGTTACACCATGAGAATTTTCTAATATAAAATATAGAATATTTTTACAAAAACTCACACCAGTTCCCCTTTACACACAAAGAAACTTATAGGACTCACTCTAAACCTTTCCTGCTCCAATCCAACGCCAAAAAAATAATAATAATAATAAATAAAAACACACGCCGAGATCCCATTAATCCTCCTCTCCAACAGTTCTCTCATTTAACAGAAACTTGTCAAAGAAAATTGTGCAGGAGCATCTTCATTCGCCGCTCGAATTTGGGATTAAAAATCAAATCCCACTTGAGACCGCCCCTAACGCATATGCACCAATAGGTTATTGCATAAGCGTTGGCCTCTCTGTTTGAATTCCCTTAGTTGGGTGCTTAAGCACCAAAAGATTGGCGCATAAGCGCCAACGCCTCTCTGTTTGAATTCCCTTAGTTGGGTGCTTAAGCACCAAAAGATTGGCGCATAAGCGCCAACGCCTCTGGAATCAAATAACGTCATCCCACATAATGGGCGCATATGCTCCCAAAGCAGGTGCATAGGCATCGGTTTCTTTGTTCGAGCAACACCCAATTGGGCGCTTAAGTGCCCACAACCGTGTGAATAGGCACTAGGTGCTCTACCCTACTGCTCACCAAATCAGTCTCGACTCATAATAATCTATCACTTGGAGACTGATTATATTGAGCATCAGTCATCTACACCTGCACCTCCATCTAAATCGACTTCATATTCACGTACCATGGTGTGGCTCACCTATAGTCTCAACCTTTACATTGAAGAAAAAAGCACTAAGTTAGGTTCCACATCTCCTGCCAAATTTGAATAAAAAAATCCCTATATACTGATCCATACACTTCCATAAAAAAGTGTCATGTTGACTGTTCCCCATAAATATCTGAGAATTCACTTTATCGTCTCGCAATGATGTATGATTGGATAGCCCATGTTCCTGTTGACCACTCTCATTGTATATGCAATATCAAACTTCCAACCATTAAATCATACAAATTTCTCTTCATTTGTACTTGCTCTGCTTTAGAGTTAGGCAATAACTCCTTAGATAGTTTGAAGTGACTACCTAAGAGAGTGCTAACTGGTTTCATCTCACTAATGTTGAATCTCTGTAAGATCTTCTCAACATACACTGCCTGAGATAAGTTCAGTGTTCTTGTACTCATGTCCCCGTTGATTCTCATCCCAAACATCTTCTTAGTTGGACATAAATCTTTCATATCAAACTCACTTGATAACTGTTTCTTCAAGTCCCTGGTTTTCTTTATATCTACTCATGTAATCAACATGTCATCCACATATAAAAGAAACAAGATATAAAAATTATCAAATTGTTAGAAGAAACAACAGTTGTTTGTCAGACAATTCAAGTACCCGTTGTCGGACATGAGCTTCTCAAACATCATGGATCACTATCTCGGGGTTTGCTTCAAGCCATAGATGTTCTTCTTCAAATTGTAGGCATGTCTAGCTCCTCCTCCATATCTCCATGCAAGAAAGCTAGTTTTACATCCATCTGCTCCAGAAATATATATTTCACTGCTACCGGAATTATCACAACCCTGACAGTAGTCATCTTCACTACTACAGAGAACATCTCTGTATAATATGCTCCTTCCCTCTACTGGAATCCATTCACAACAAGTTTTGCCTTGTAGTGCTTGTTATCATTTTACTCCTCTTTCAACACGTAGACACACTTGTTATACAGTGCTCTTTTGCCATTTGGTAGTGCCGTCAAATCTCATGTTTGATTTGACTCCAAACCCTCGTGCTTCTAGCACACTCAGTGATTGTTTTGTTCGTGCACTCAGCCACACCATGCTATTGCGGTGTCCTTGAGACAGTGAACTCATGTCTGACCTCTGTAGCACATAAATTCCTAAACTTCTGTTCACAATACTCGCCTCCATCATCGGTTCTAAAACACTTCAACTTCAAGTTTGTTTCATTTTCTACCACAGTCTTCCACTTCTTAAGGACTTCAAATATATCATTTTTTTTGCTTTAAAAAATAAACTCATGTCTTTCTTATGTGATCATCAATGAATGTGGCAAAATAGAGAGAATCTCCCATGGACTAAACTGGAATAGGACCCCATATATTAGTATGCACTTACTCCAGTTTCTTTGATTTCACCCTTGACATGTTATTCAAGAAAGAAACTTTCTACTTATCATAAATACAGTCTTCAAAAAATTCCAGATCAACTGATTTCAAGACCTGAAGCTTATTTTTTCAAAGCAAGGGCTTCGTACCTTTCTCACTCATATGACTAAGCCTACGGTGCCACAGACCCACATCTACCCTAGTTCCAGCCACATCGATGAAATCAGTTATTTCATTGATTGGATAAAGGGTGATTTTAATGTTGCCCTGAGCCATCACTAATGTCCCCCTGGTCACCTTCCACAAATTACTTTTGAAATTAGCACGAGTTCTCACTTTGTCAGCTGTCACAAAACAATAAGATTTCTCTTCAAACTTGGAACATGTCTGACTTCAGTAAACTTCCAGACTGTTTCATTCGACAGCTTGATATCAACATCACTCTTTTCTACTATACTGCAGATCTTGTTATCTCTCAAATAAATATTTCCTATATCACTCTGAGTGTAGTTTTTAAGTACCTCTCTATTTGGGCAAGCATGAAAAGAGACGTTTGAATCCACTATCCAGAATCCAGTGCTGACTAGGGATAACACTAGGGAGTCATTTTAGATTTCTCTAATAGAGATATTAGTATAATAACTACTTTCCTTCCCTCCACCACCAGCTTTCCTTGAAGCTTTGCAGTTCTTTTTGAAATATCCCTTCTTAACACAGCTGCAACAATCTCCTCTGCTTGATTTGGGCTTTTTTTTTCTTGGACTTTGGCCTACCTCTGCTTGTATTCATGCTCAAATTCATTCATTTGTTATCAACATTCAACGCAGAACTTGAAGATTCACCATTCATTGTTTTTCTGTGAACTTCTTTATTCAACATCAGACTTATAATGTCATTGAAGTTCAGCTTCAAAGTCCCTGAAAAATTACTCGTTGTCCTTACTAATTCATCCAAGTTGTCCAACAATGAAGATAATATCATAAGTGCTCTGATTTCACATCAAACTTGATCCTCACATAACACGATTGGCCCGTCATAACATTAAAGTTATTGAGATGTTTTGTCAGTGAAGTATCTTCCATCATTTTTATGTTGAATAATTTCTTTATTAGGAAAAGATTATTTGAAACTAAAGGTCTTTCATACATTTTGGCCAGTGTCACCATGAGATCCATCGTAATTTTCTCATTCATAATGTTGAACACAACAAATGAGAAAAGTGACAACCTGATCAAGCCTAGTTTCATTCAATCCAACACATCCTATTCCTCCATAAGCATTGAATCAGACTTCCTTGTGATTCATTGTAGTGGCAAGTATAATTTTTTCTAATATAGTAAATCTTCCATCTGCATCTTCTGGAAATCGAAGTTTGTCCCATTGAATTTCCTCATCTTGAACTTGTTTCTTCGGTCATTGCTCCCACTCGAATCAAAACCCGCTCTAATATCAGTTTGATAAGAATTCTTCAAAAAAATTTCCCAACTTTACCGGGGCTTTGGATCAATTAGAAACTAAATCACACTGTGGAATAACAAAATTAAATCAATTTGAGAAAAATGGAACAAAAAGTTTAAATAGAAAGCACAAGCAAAGTAACAAAAAAAATGCACAAGAACGAAAAAAAAACCACGGAGTCATGCCACTAGAAATTTTCATTAAGAAATTTATAATGGTTTTACAAATAACTCGCACCAGCTTCCTTTCTACACACAAGGAAACTTACAAGACTCGCTCCAAACATTTCATGTACCAATTTGATGCAAAAAACACACGCCGATATAACAAAATTCTCATCTCCGACTCTTTTTTCATTCACCATAAACTTGTCGAAGAAACTTGCATAGGAACATCTTCTTACACTGGATAAAAAACTAAATTCCGCTTAAAATCGCCCTTGGCACATATACACTAATAGGTTGGTGCATAAGCGCCAGCCTTTCTGTTTGTTATGCCTAAGTTGGGTGCTCAAGCGCCCACAGGTTGGCACATAAGCGCCAATGCCTTTGCAATCAAACAGTGTCATCACACATAGAGAGCGCATAGGCGTCAGCTTCTTTGTTCGAGCAGCACCCAAGTGGGCGTTTAAGCGCCCACAACCCGACGCATAGGCATCGGGTGCTCTCTGTTTCGCTGCTCACCAAATCAGTCTACACTCAAAACATAGGTGTGCCTGCGCACGCGTGTGTCAAACAGAAGATATGCCACCATTGATATTTTTTAAGGAAATTTTGATGTTTTGGATCCGCTCATGCAACTCATTTTATAAATGGAGCTCATTTGAGTAAATTTGATGGCCATATAGGTGTTCTAGATCCAAACTATATGGGTGTTTTTGCTATGCTTGATGGACATCATGTCGTTTTTGCTATGCTTGACTGTTTTGATCATGGAATGTCCCTTCATGTGTAATTTTGAAGCTCCAAATATGTTCATGTAGTTAATTTTATGAACGAGCATCATCTGGACAACTTCAAAGATCATTGAAGTGATTTAGATTTGGTCGACACATCATTGCATCTACTGCTCATCGCCTTCGTCAAAAGGTCTCTATTGAGCAATTATGTATTCTAAGCACATTGGTGCAGTCCAATCTGCAAGCATGAAATTATGAGATGTTTCAAGTGACTTCGAACATAATTGAAATATTTTCATATCAAATTGCATGACATTGCATTTATAGTTCGCTATTTTCGTTCCGTTCAATCTATATAGGTTAACATTCCCTACCCTACAGGCAACACCCACTATAAGTATAGGATCGGAGGCAACTCTTCCTCTCATTGCTACGATATAAGTCCTCATTTTTTTTGGGTTTCTACTTGATCTTGTGCCATAGGTTTATAAGTTCTAAATTACAAATAAATAAAATAGCTTAAATTAAAAATGAATGCAAATTTAAAATATAAATGCCAATTTTAAGATAGGTTGAGATGTCATTAAACTTCTCAGTAGTTTGTGCTTCTTATTATTCCTCCCTTAAATCTAATCAGAATTGTTCAAAACATAATCATTTCCGAATTGAATTTTCAAAGTGAATGTTCTTGAAAAATCAATGCTGAAAATCTATAGATACATGATCGCCAAAACTTTAATCTTTAAAAGCATGACATCCCTTGGACTGTATTCAACTACAAAGGCATACCCTTGTAGGAAACTTATACCCTTGAATAAAATAAATCTCATTCTATCCAAATTAGACAGGAAATAGTCTTTAACGACATATATCCCCGATCCTGAAATCGTTTGTTTTGTGCTTAAATCGATTGTCAAATAGTATTTTTATCTTCGAGAGAACTTATTGTTTGCGATATCATATCCAATTTTAAAATAAAAAATATTGATATTTGAGCGATCTACATCACCTTCCGACGTCAACTGCTGCAGTACTTTTTTGCGTGCAATGTCATAATGAAATTTAGCTAGGGTTAATTGGTAATGATAGCCATTCAACTATACCCCAAAATGATGAGCCAACCGCTCAACCACTATCTAAGTTCAACTATATACAAGACATGCCAAATTTTATCTGGTTTAATTGATTAATTTTAATGTAGAAAAAACTAAAAATAATCATAGAAAGCCTAGCATTCATCACATCATAAGTAGGCATATCATAGTTAAACATACAATAATGCAAATAAAATACCCAATAACAAGGGTATCAATCTACCCATGTCCTAGGTCTTGCCTCCCTAAGTCTCCTACGGGATAAATATCCATATCATCTATATCACACTACTATAGACTCATCACATTGCGTATGCACACCATAGAAAAACTATACATCAGTGACTTATAATATTACATCACCCGAATCATATCCAATGTATTCTAGAAAACACATAAATCTACTGTATATAACCAGACGTAAGGAAACTACACAGCTGTGCAACACATATGCATATATTGTAATGGTAGATATCTAAAGGAAGAAATCAATGATTCTCTCCATGCTTAGACAAATGTGTATTAAGGTGGGTAAGATTAATGATCTGCTACGGGAGCACATATACACATGAGGCCAATCATTAAGATGAAATAAAAGCACGTCTACCTTTAACATACTAGCCAACCTAAAACAAAACACAATTTACATCACTGACTATGCAAACATAAATAAATTAGTAAGAAAAATATCCATTCTGTTGCACAATCAACATTTAGGTAGGTTGTTCAGGCATAAAACTCAGTTCTACTATATCCAGCTTCCTTAGTCGACCCTCTCTTGTCTACTAATATTCTGAAATCTCTAGCCTCTTTCCACTTCCCTAAAGAAGCACATATGCCAGCAAGTAATAACTGGTTCCCTGTTCCCTCATTCTCCACCTCTGATTTCTTGGGCAAAATGTTTTCCTGATGAACACCGCCAATAGTTCTTAATGCGCTAAGTAAAGGAGACCATAAGTGACTTCTTAATTCCATCGGCACGCGACGAATGAATTCCAAAGATGAATCAAAGTGTCCTGCTCTGCTCAAAAGATCCACCACACATGAGTAATGCTCTTTGCTTGGCTCCATACCATATTCCTGTTGCATGCTTGTGAAGAAATTCAAACCAACCTCAACCAAACCAGAATGGCTACATGCTGACAAAACATCAGTAAAAACTACTGCATCTGGTTCAATATTTCTGTCCTTCAGCATCTCCTTAAACAGAGCCAGAGCTTGTTCTCCCTTGCCATTAAAAGCGTAGCAATTTATCATGGAGCCCCATGCTGTCAAGTCTTTATGAGAAAGAGTATTGAATATTTCTTCGGCTCTCTCTAAACTCCCACACGAACAATACATGTGGATCAATGATGTTTGGATTTTCAAGTCTGATTTAAGCCAACGGGCATCCATATGAGCAATAATTTTCTCAGCAGCAGAGAGCGAACCAATGCTGGCACAAGCTGATAGTATAGTGATGATTGTTATTTTGTTTGGTAGCACATTCGTATTTAACATATTCTCAAAGAGATCTAATGCTGTTCTTGGAAGCCCAGCTTGAACATAACCGCTAATTATTGAAGTCCAAGGGAGGACATCCTTCTCAATGAGCGGATCAAAAAACTTCCGAGCAGAAATTATATCACCACATTTAGCAAACATATTAACTACTGAAGCTGCCACATCTGGTTCAGAATCCAAACCGCTTCTGATCAAAAGAGAAAGCACAGAGAATGCGATCAACGATCTTCCAAACAGAGCATGGGAGGAAGTGAGATTGACATACACAATAGCATCCAAACCTACTTGCTTCAAGCGCATTTGATTGAAGATATTCAACATTTTACAAAAATCTCCAATTTTTCCATAACAACCAATGACTATGGTGTAAGTGATAGTTGTTCTTTCAATCATCGAATCAAAAAGATATCTTGCATCATCAATCAAATTAAACCTTACATACATACCCAAAATTGAGTTCAAGAGGAGCATGTCTGAATGAAACCCAAGTTTAATACCATAACAATGGACCGACGTACCTTGTTGTAAGGAAGAGGTTGAGCAAAAGCACCGTGATACAAGGCTGACGCAAGTGCTTGAGGTTGGCGTGAAACAAGAAGAGCGCATTTCATTGAAAAGCCGAAATGACTCCTGTGTATAGAAATTCTTGGCACAAGCAGAGATTATAGAGTTCCAGGAAACGACAGTTTTGTTTGGCATCTCATCAAACAGCTTGCGTGCCTCCTCCGAGTAAGAGCATTTGGAATACATATGCAAAAGAGAAGTCTGGACAAAGACGTCAGATTGGAAGCCAAGTGAGATTACATGCGCCTGGACTTTTCTGCCGGACCATATGGAAGCCAGCTGAGCGCAGGCCTTTACCACGAAGGTAAAGGTAAGGTGATCGCCATGACAACCAGATTTTAGCAATGAGGAGTAGAGATCAAGGGATTCTAAGAAAAACCCACCTCGGGTGGAGCTTTGGATCAGTAGATTCCATTTCCGGCAAGGAGAAAACTGCATGGAATTAAGCGCTTAAACTTCTCAAGTTGTAATTTTTGATACATCGTTTATGCAATCAAACCAAAGAGGTGATCCGATAAGGTTCGATGGCTTTGGAAGGGGCCTCCAACAAATCATAAAAGCAAACTATAGCTTCTCTTTTAAACATAAGCGCCATCTTGTGCCCTGTATTTTCCGAAAGCTACTACTAGTAGTCATTATTATTATTGCTTTGGCAATACAAATACTTCCATGTTATAGAGAGGGGCAAGCATTCGATTCGTTTGGATTGATCAATTTTTAAAAGCAGTCAAATTCGTTGAATCTCAAATCTAAAAGTAAAAAACTTAAACCAATAAAAAGTTTTGATAAAACCTTATCTATCTAAGTAAAATTTAATTCAATTTAAATTAGTTATGAGCAAACTAAAATTTAATTATTAATTGTTAGGCTCAGATTAGTTTTTTCGATTTTGACAAAGTAATGCGCGTCCATACTAATAATAACAAAAAGACGAAAAAAATAATGTATGTTTTTTGAATAAAAATATTTGAAAGTTTCATTTGGGCCATAATGCCCCACTTTTGACGATGTATCACTTTTGAAGCTTATTAGACTAATATTGATATGACAATGTTGCAATAATTATGCAGCAAAGTCTGAGATTATATTTGATAATCATTAGAAATAATAGTATTTTTGTAAGATTTCAATATGATTAGAACATTGATTAAGCAAAATCATATTAAAGCTCAAATATTATTCGAAAATAATTTAATATAAATTTGTAGATTGTTGAAGCTTGATTAAAGATGATTCAGTCGTAATATGATAATTATTCAAAAATAATTTAAATGTAATTCAAATTTTATTATACTATGATTCAAGAATTATTTGATCATGATTTATAGATTTTTTATCATAGTTTGAAAATCAGTTAAATATAATTTACACATAAATTATAGCACAATCAAATTATAAGATTAATACAAAAAAAGTTTAGAGCTATGGAAATACAAAAAGTAAAATTGAACAATAATGCATAATAGATGTAAATTCATATGCAATGGGAATTTGCTTAATGATATGATTAATGTACACACGGTACTTTTGTTTTCATCAAAATAGAAATAGATATTGAATCTAATTTATTGTGAAATTGTATAACAGGATTCTTAACTGCACAAATATCAAAGAAAGATGCAAATAAGTGGCAAACAAAGTGGGACCCACTGTCAAACCATATAGAGATAAGTCAAATGTTTATTTAGTTTATCAGAGTAAAAGCTAGTGTCGAGTCAACGAAGAAAGTATATCAAGACACTAAAAATCCATTCCCTTCGAGCGATGAGTCGATTGGAACACATAGAAAAATGAACAGTCAGTACATATACGGTCGAATGAAGGATAACTCCACATCATGCCAAGAGGAGAATATTACTACATCCAACGGAACAAAGTAGGTTGACTTAAGAATGAAGAAACTCCACAAATGGGTTTAGTCAAGAGGTCTATGTGTCGTTCTTTTGTGGATTGACCCTCCATCATTGATTGAACGAACATGAATGCTATTCCTTACTTCCTATGTATGCCATTTACTCTGAAAGCCACTACTACTTATGAAATGCATATATACAACATTTATGTAATAGAAGAATGGAGATATATAAATGTTAGCTTATGACCTCCTTGTAAATAGTCAAGGAGAGGATGATTGCCTTGTTCTCCTAAAATCTCTACATAAAACAATTCATACGGAAAAAGTACTTAGGTTTTATGTGTTGATTGAAGGAATTCAAATCAACATTGAGAATATAAAACGATCTTTAATATGTTATGCTCTAAACTTATAGTAAGCTCAAAAGTTTGTGGGCAAGTTCACCATTTTTGAACAATTTATCACTACTTATAGAAAGAAGCATTTCTTTCTCATCAACACTCTTTATAAATCAAAATAGTTCATTTAAGAAGATGGTTGCAAGATGTCTTTCCAGTATAAGAGATATTTATCACAACTTTTCTCTAATCTTGGGTAGTCCTTAAACCATAAAGGATATAATATTATAACTAAGAGTATGTTGCCACGCTTAGATCAATGGTCATCTAAGAGAAATTTAAATATCATTTTGCATATAATTTCAAAAGAACTAAACTCACCTTCTCAAATGCTTAGAAGAGTGATCTTTATTTTGGTTGCCGTCTTTAAAATTTTAAAGCCATATTTTCAATTTTATAATATTGAAGTCATAACATATACCCTTGTTCTATAAGTGGTGTAGAGTCCTAAGATATATTGACAATATTTATAAAGTAATCAATGTGGCTCATTTAGCCTAAACAACCAAAATAAATTTGGATATAATATAAAATATATAGGGACATCAAAGAACAAGGGAAAAAGCAAGCTGCTAGGCCACATCACTGAAATGGTCATATATAAATAATAGTCACAACAAATTCAAATAATAGAATACTCGTAT
>NEWO01000108.1:627364-688364 GCA_003013225.1 Phalaenopsis aphrodite | reverse complement strand
TGTGTGTGTGTGTGTGTGTGTGTGTGTGTGTGTGTGTGTGTGTGTGTGTGTGTGACTTTTGCAATATACCAAAAACATTTGCATAGCAAAATTAATTTATCTGAAAATCTAACCAAATGTTCTAGAAAAGCGTTCTTTTCGATATTTATGCTTATCAGTAATTGCATATTGGTACTTCTGGAGACACAACATCCATATCAACATTGTCTAATGTTTTTTCTAGTTCATGTCAATTTTAAGAATTCATCTCGTTCTTAGGAAATCTCTTAAAGGTCTCATGAACTTTTTCTCGGGCCTTGGAAAGCATTTCTCATTCTTGGTAGCGTCACATCAAATTAGACCCAACTCATCTCAACCTTAGGTTATTCTTCATATGACAATTTATTGTCATGCGGATATCATAAGAACATCAAGTACACTAATTATTGCCAGCACAATAACCTCCCAAATTAAAGTGGGAATAATTGTGCTTCAAGTATCTCATAATTATTTTATGATCAATTAAAACCAATGGCTAAATTACATTTTGTCAATGTATTAATGACAGTAATGCATGCCATCAAGACATCTTATTTAAATCTTAAAAATTATTTGGTATAATGGATGTTAAATTTGATTAAATCTTATAAAATTATTTGATAATTTATTTTAATATTTATGGTTGTTATTTGATTATAAATTAAATATTATATTTCAATGATGTAATTATTAAGTCTAATAAAATTTAGATTTAAGTTTTATTCTTAAATATGCTAATAAATAAATAAATATTTATTGAACTAATTAAATATCAATAAGAATTTTAAAAATTAATTATTTATTAAGCAATAATTTAATATCCAAAAATTAATAATTGACTTGTTTTTATTAGACTAATTAAAGATTATTTAGTATATATTTAAATGAAAAATTATAATGTAATTTACTTTATATTAGTTGACTACCCATAAATTTTTATTATTACTACAAGCTAATTATTTATTAACTAGTAATCCATTAAATTATTCAAAACAAACTTAAATAAATTAATTTAAATCCCGAAGCCCATGTCGCCCTCTCGCCTCCCCAGGTCGAAACCCCGCCAATCTCCGTCCTACATTCCCCTGCTCTCTGGTGACCGAAACACTCGCCACTGTCACGTCTAAAGCTAGCTGGGAAGGCAACGACGGTATCGCGGCGTACGAAGTCGTCCGAAACTCTCATATTTCTCCTTCTTCCGCTCCGCTTCTAACCGAAACCATCGAGGAAGGTAACCCTCGCCTCTCTCCCTCGTTCTCCCACCCGCCTTCGGGATCTTCAGCTCCTCTAAATCCGGTATTTCGGTCTTCGTGCGGGGTTTGCTAAATCCTGGATTTCAGGAAAGACGGAGCAAATACGGGTTTTAAGAACCTGTCGGATTTAAGTTGCTTTTTTGCTGTTTAGCTGAATTTAGCTTAAGCACTGCTTAGATCCTGCTCAAACCCTCCCTGCCAGCCTTAATAGGATGCTACTTTATTTGAGTTATCCAACAAGGGTGCTCGCTGGATTAAGGGTTTTAATCACATTCACTTCTTCCTCTTCTTACCCGAAACATAGCTAGAGAAATCCTAGATTAACTTAATAAACTTCTCCTTTGTAATCATAAATTTGTACAGTAAGAAATTTTCATACCTGAGTTTGATGGAAGGCTTGCTATTAGGATTAAATTCATGTTCGAGTTGATTTCTTAGGAAAACATTTTATTTTTAATTTCACTAAGTTCATTCTCTTTAAAGTTCGGAATCCACTATTTGCTGGTTATTATATACATATATGTTATATTTGGAGTTGTTAATTGCTCAGAACATGGCTAGTTTTAAATGATTACGCATATCAACGGTTCTAAATTATCGACTTGCAAGCCTCTTCAATATGTTTATTGTGGAAATCCAAGAATATTTGGTTCTTTTCATATTTATCTCTCACATGAAATGACTGCACTTCCAAATCTTTGAAGATTTGATTGGGATATATTAGGAAACTTTTGATTGGTTTATTCCTTTCCTATTCTATATTTTTTTATTTTCTTATTTATAATTTTTTATTTTCTAGTCTAAAGCAGATATATTTGGTAAGTTTATAAATAAGGAAAGAATTTCTGATCTATATATGTAACATATTTGTGAACAATGAAAGCTTTAAATCAAGCCCTGGCCGTCGGAGCTCCTCTTATTGCAGTCAGACTTCCTGCCAAGTGGCTGAATACTTCCCTGCAGCCGCACCCTGCTACAGGTTTCCTGGATTCTACCTACAGGCTTCCCTGATCTCTCCTTGCTACTGGTTGAAGGCTGAGCAGGCTCTTCCTTACAGGCGTTAATCCCTGCAGGTTTCCGACGTTTCCTCCTTGCGACTTCCAGACATCCCAGACATCCTCTATCTGTTGTCTTTCAAGCAGAGCAACCCAACTTGCATCTGTCCGTAGGAAACTCCAGCCCTAAGCATAGCAGTCTCCTTTCCCGCTGTTCTTCTCTGCAGGCTTTCTTGCAGGTTTTCCCTCCTGCGGTCAGACCTTCTTCACATTTCCTCCAGCAGCCGGAACTAGCAGCATAAATTTTCTCCAACAGCAGTCCAACATTGGAATCCTCCCTGCAGCCCCTAACCAGCCTGCAACATGAACATTCCTTGCTGCAGGCCCCTCATTCTTTGGCCGAATTTTCCTTCAGCAACAACAACTGCCAGAAATGGCAACAGCAACAACCAGCAATGGCAGGAGCAACATCAGAAATAATAGCATGTCTTGCAACAACCAGAACACCTGCTATTTTTTTGTTCTTCCTTTCATGCATCTATCTACCTGCATAAATTGAAAAAACTACAACTCTCGCCATTGCAGTCAACTAGGAGCTGCTTTAAACACTCTTGGAGATCATGACAACACTGGATGAGGACGTTAAATTTCACTCCGTAGGTGATTTTTGAGTTAGAGACCAGGGATACTGTCCACATGACTCCCAAACTCTCTAACTTTATTATAATTCATAAAATGAAATGCCATAACTATCTTTCATGGCCAAATCCATGTTTATGCACATTTGCAGTAAAGTGAAAGAGGAACATGCACCGTTTTTGAGATCACTGACCCCAACTATCGCACATAGAAAAATCAAGACCATATGGTTATGCCTTGGTTAGTCAACTCAACGATTGCTGAAATGGGAGAAAGTTTTCTGCTTTACAAAACTACTAAAGAAATTTGGGAGGCTTCAAGAGAAATATATTCCAGCACTGAGAACACAACATAGTTGTTTGGATCGAAACCAAGCTCATGACGTCCAACAAAGAGAGCTGAACGTCACCAAATATTTCAACACTCTCAAAGTATTAGCTACAATTGGAGATATTCGAGACACGTGTGAAATTATCCACAAGTTACCATGATATTTAAATCCATCATTGAGAAGAAGAGGACAATCAAATTCCTTGTAGGACTGTCTTAGGAATTGAATCAAGCAAGAGAGAGGGTCATGGGAACAAAACCTCTTCAATCTCTATGTGAAGCCTTTGCTGAAGTTATGAGAGAAGAGAGTAGAAAGAAGCTGATGCCGATCATAAATGCATTTACCATGCATTAAAAGTTAAGCTCTTTACACCCATAATCCTTCTCATGATTCAAAGGTAAAGAAGAATTGTCCCACATGTGATTATTGTAAGAAGATTGGGTATATCAAAACAAATATTATAAACTCCGTGGAAAGCTTGTTGATTGAAAACCTGGGTAGGGAAGGAAGGATAAGGGAAAAAAGGCTAATGCTGCTACAACATCCATAGGATCAAAGGATTGAAGGAATCATTCACCAAAGAACGATTTGAACTACTGAAGAAAGAACTTGAAGGTACTTTAGAGTAGGACACTGTTGACCTCACTTTTGGCGGAGGTGTAGTTTTTCTNTACTGAAGAAAGAACTTGAAGGTACTTTAGAGTAGGACACTGTTGACCTCACTTTTGGCGGAGGTGTAGTTTTTCTCCTCTTTAATAGCCTAGGGTCTAGCCGTAGGACTTCCCTGTCAACTACTCATAGAAAGTTAGCAAATTAGCCCTCCCCGTTAGAAATTCTGAGCTTTTCTTCGCTCAACTTGACGCTCCGCATGGTAGTTTTGACCGCTATTACTTAGTAGGTATGACTACTATGGAGGAACTCAAGGAGAGTCCCTATAGGATTGTTGGCCTTAGAATTAACTGTACGCGTTAATCTGCCACTATCGCGCTCTTCGTCGCCTTATTTGATTAAGCTCGAGTCGAATTTTTGACGTGATTCAGATTGCGACGCATTTTTGTCTCAATCATCGACGGGGTTGCCTAAACGACTCCGAATGACAAAACGGACTGCGCCGACGCGTCCGGAACGTCAATTTTGCCTAAAGAGGATGTTCGTTTCACCGCGACGACACGTCTGAGAAAAAATACACATTTAAGTGTTAATTATAATAATAAATAATATATTATTATTATTATTATCATAATTAATACCTTATATTAAATCATAACTTAATTTCATTATCTCCCCTCCCCTCTGCCGAGTCTTGACCTCGTGGAACTCTGCCCTAGCTTCGGCTCGCTCAGTTCCACCTGGCCCGCTCCTTTGTGCCGTTGGAGTCTCGCGCTCGCCTCGCGCACGCGGGACGATCCCGCGACCCATCTCTTATCGTATCTCATCCTCTGCCTCTTGCACACCCGTATGGGGGCGTTTGCTCATCTCGATCTTTCGAATCGTATACGATCTCCTAATCATTCCTTCTCCTTTCTCTGGTCTATATGAGGCTTTCGTTGGTGTGTTTCATGGGGCCGAAAATTTTCCAAGGGAAGGGAAAACTCTGTCTTTTTCTTCTCTAATTCTTCTTCTCTAGCTTTTTTAGGCTTGGAGTGGTTTTACTCTTGCTGTTGAGGGAAGATTGAAAGTGGTGAAGTGCGCTTGAAATTGTTTTTTTTTTATGGCTTTTATTTCAAGGAGGTACCTCCTAACCCCCCCCCCCCTTTTGTGCTTTACTCCTTTTCGGTTTTCTCTCTGTCGAATCCTTGAGCTTGGTGCTGTGGCTGAAGAGTTTATTTGGTCCCTCATATATGTTGGGGGCTCGGTTTTGACATCTTATAACTTTCTTTTGCTTAAAATGCATGTTAAGAAGAAGTTCACTTTGATTTGGGAAAGGTTCTATAGTTTGCTTTAATAGTTTGGTTTGACACCCCTCGAGGGGGGGACATCTTTCATGCTTGGATGTTTGAGGGACGTTGATTCATGCTTAGAACAATTGGTGGCCTAAAATACTTTCTATATTACTGTTATAGTTTAAAAACCTATCTTGGCTCCATATACTGATGTTTTAAAGGCATGAGGACTTTTCTTTAGCCTTTGGATGGCCCGGTTTTGCCTTGTAATGGCTCGATTTTATTATGTTTTGATGAATCGGCTTGGGGATTTACATGACTGCGGTTTTTAATGCCTGTAGAGCTATGTCCTATTTTAATGTTGGGCTTAGTTTTGGCCCCTGCTGGGCTCGGTTTCACCTTGCTCTAATGGTTTGGTTTTGGGTCTCGTTTTGGGTCTCACGGTTGGCTTTGTGCTGGGCTGCGGTTTTAGCCTTGTGGGGGGTTCTGCTTCGCCTTATGATGGCCTGTCTCAATTTTGTTTTGAGGGCTTAATTTGGAAAATTATGGGGCTGCAACTTGATACTTACCTGGACCCCATTTTAGTGTGATATGTGACTCGGTTTGGGGCTCGATATTGATCCTCTATTGCTGTTGTCTTTGCTCACAATGTATGCTGGAGGGGATATTTGTTTCAGAGCTTGTTTTGGGGATTTGCTTTCAATGCTTGGTTGCTCCCTACCCGTGAATAGCCTTGGTTTACCTTGCTGTGGAGGCTGCGGTCTCTAGTCTTGGGAGTTTGTTTGGTGGTTTGTGTTGGGCTATGACCCCTATCCTAGGAGCTGAATTGTGCTTTGTGCTGCGTTATTCGAAAGGCTTGTTGGAGAGGCTGTTTCGCGTCTTCCTTGCTCTTGTTGAGGGCCTATCTTGTGCCCTCTTTTTGTTCTTTCCCGAGAGCTTGTTGGGGGCCTGTTTTGTGTCTTTTTCTGCTTACCCAAAGGCTTGTAGTGGAGTTGGTCCATGCTTGTTCCTAGTTCCGCCCACGAACTTGTTGGTAGGTCATCTGGGGTTGTTTGGCTCTTCCTGTTGAGCTTAGGGTGACTTGAATGTTGTTGATGAATCAAGTTTGCCATAAAAAAAATATATGTATTTGCACTATCTATAGAGTGAGGTGATCAAAATAAATTGAGCATATTTCTTATGAAAATTGGAGCTGGTTTGGATGATTTATGAAGGCTTGTCCATTCACTCTCTTATGTATATCAAAGGCAACACTTTTCCTTTTGCTTCCTTGGTCATGAGCCTTGCTTGGTGGACACTGTCCTTGTGGTTTTCGGTTCTGCTCTCTAACTGTGAGATTAGTATATATAGTTCTGTTTCTTCTTTGTCCCCCATCTGTGGGACTGTTGTGTTGGGTTCCACCTTCCCATCTGCGACCGTGAGCTTCTTATAGGGAGTTTGGATTGGTTTGTTTTGGCCCCTACCCGTGAGCTAGTTTGGAGCTCGGTTGTGCTTTTGCTGGCTTTACTCGTGTCCCCCTACTCTCTTTTCTGGGCCCTATTTACTGCCTTAGCTGTGAGCTTCTTGATCCTTTGGGTTGCCTTTGCCGAGAGCCTTAGTTGTTGTCCTCATTTCGATTGATCCTAAGACCTACCTTTTTAGGTCTTTTTGTTACAAGTTTTGAGAGCTGATTCATCCTTCGTTCTTTTCAATGTTTTAGGTGGATCAATTCATCTTCTCCTCACCCCATTTTTTTTCTTTTTTTTTCTTGCTTCTTGGTTTGATTTTTTTGATGCTTATGTCCGATACATAAGTGTCCATGTATAGTCTTTTGTTTTACGTGAAACCATCAAGTAAGGTCGCAAGTAGGTCGGTTTTGTTTTGGGGCTTAGGGCGGTGATGACAAAGCCACATCGGAGATAGAACAGAATGATATGTCATCCTACGATATCGTGATCCGATTCAGGAACCTATCAGAATCTGATTTAGGAACCTGATGGGCTGTAGGATGACAGTATCATTCACCGACATAAGACTAGCAGGAGTTGACCCGAACATTCTTAGGTTGTTGGTGGCCCTACGCCCGACAGCGCGATCGACTCGTGGACAACTACTTTTTAAAATTAATAAAAATTAAATTTGATAAGAGCAGATACACCTTTTTTTCTAAAACAAAAATATATTTTTTTGCTACAAATAAAATTGATACAACCCCTTTTGTATGCTTAAAACTTATGTGCATGCTAAAAATATAAATTTTAAATACATTTTAAACATTGGTTCAAAAGATGTGTCTCTTGAAGTGAATAAATGTGTCTCTTGGAGTGAAGAGATGTATCTCTTGGAATGAAGATGTGTCTCTTGAAGTGAAGAAATGTCTCTTGGAATGAGGAGATGTTTCTCTTGGAATGAGGAGTCGCGTCTTTTGAAGTGAAGATATGTGTTACTTGGAGTAAAGATGTGTTTCTATTGGAGTTGAGTGGGTTGGGGGAGTGGGGGCGTTTTAGTAATTTTACCCGTTTTATCGATTTCTTTTTGTGTAAAAAGATACAATTTGAATTGTCACTCTGCACCATTTTCACAGACTTGGAAGATACTTAACGTTTCTCATCAGTCTGCATCTTGAGCTTTTAAATAATTTTTCTTCAAATGACCTGACTCGTTGCACTTGTAGCAGTGTATCGTCTTTTTGCCTTTAGACTTTGACATGGAATTTCGCATTCCAGAACTCTTTTTCTCCTCCCTTTCACGATCATGATTTCACTTAACATATAAACTATCATCATGAGAGTTTTCCTATGCATTTTGTTTTTGCTAGTTGTAAGCCAACAATGCTGCAGTAATCTCATTAACTTTGATTGTTTCTTTTCCATATGTATGAGTAGTTACCAGGTATTCATAGGAGGAAAGCAATGAACACACCAAATTCATTGCCCGACCTTCATCCTCAATACTCACATCAAACCGTGATAAATCTGTGATTATTTGATTGAAAACATTCTCATGTTGCGCCAGTCAGACCCCTCTTGCATCTTCAACCCATATAAATTTTGCTTCATATACAGTTTATTCGTCGGAGATTTAAACATAAACTAAGTTTCCAATTTCTTCCATACCTCTCCTGGAGATTTCAGATTCATAACATGATACATAATCTCATCTGCTAGACATAAATGTATGGTACATACCGCTCGTTGTTGCAATTGTTCTCAATCTTCATCTTCCATATTATCAGGCTTTGTTGCTCGCAAAGCTTTCAAGATTCTTTGTTGTGTCGACAAATCTTCCACCATTGTTTGCCATAATACGAAGTTCCCGGTTCCATCATATTTTACCACTTCAAATTTTGCACTAGACAATGTCATCTGAAATTACTTATATCGTGATCTGTCGCGATTCTCGATTCAAGGAAAACTGCTTTCTTAAATCGCGTTCCTTCTTATCGCCGAATTGTCCAAATTCTTTTGCCGAGCTCCTCTGCGTCAGCGCCTTGTCCAAACTGTCTCGAACCTTCTCGTCGAACTCCCTGAATCCCACTCGCCAACTCCTCTGCGAACTACCTCAAATCGCCAGTCTTCTTCTTCCTTTTCGATCTCCCCTGCGAAACTGTCGCAAACCGCCTCCTCCCGCGATTCGCGAATTCCCTTGCAAACCACCGAAGCCGCGAACTCCTAGTCGTTGATGTCGCATGGTCGCGAGAACTTTGCCTGGTCGCTAACCTTCGTCTGGTCGCGATGCCGCGAATCTCTCTCGTCGAACCGCTAGTCGAACTTTTCTACCAAATCGCTGAATCCTTCTTCGTCCTTCCTGCGTCGAACTTTTCTGCCCTAGAACCTCGTTCTGATACCACTTATTGAAAAATTTATGACAAAAAAATCAAGAATCGACACAAATCTATAAAAAAACACAGATTTAACGAGGTTTGACGATGAGCCTACGTCCTCTGGAGTAGAGAGACGATTTCACTACTCCATAAGGAAAATTCGGTACATACCTATAGGGTTACACAAATATAAAGATAAAACCCACAAATAAAATTACTAAAACGTTCCCGCTCCCCCAACCAACTTAACTCCAAGAGACACACATCTTTACTCCAAGTTACGCATCTCTTCACTCAAGAGACACACCTTCTCATTCCAAGAGACACATCTTCTTTTTCCAAGAGGCACATTTCTTCACTTCAAGAGACACGCCTCTTCATTACAAGAGACGCATCTCTTCTCTTCAAGAGACACATCTTTTCACTCCAAGAGACACATCTTTTCACTCCAAGAGACACATCTCTTCTAACTAATTTCTGGTATATGAGCCATATCTAACACTCCTCATTCCATCGAGATTTTTTTTATATGTTTTTATTATTACGTGTTTTCTTGTGAAATCNAAATTACTTATGTCGTGATCTGTCGCGATTCTCGATTCAAGGAAAACTGCTTTCTTAAATCGCGTTCCTTCCAAATTTTTTTGCAGAGCTCCTCTGCGTCAGTGCTTTGTCCAATCTGTCTCGAACCTTCTCGTCGAACTCCCTGAATCCCACTCGCCAACTCCTCTGCGAATTACCTCAAACCGCCAGTCTTCTTCTTCCTCTTCAATCTCCTCTGGGAAACTGCCGCAAACCGCCTCCTCCCGCGATTCGCGAATTCCCTTGCAAAGCACCGAAGCCGCGAACTCCTTCTAGTCGTTGATGTGGCCTGGTCGTGAGAACTTTGCCTGGTCGCTAACCTTCGTCTGGTCGCAATGCCGCGAATCTCTCTCGCGGAACAGCTAGTCGAACTTTTCTACCAAATCGCTAAATCCTTCTTCGTCCTTCCTGCGCCGAACTTTTTTGTCCTAGAACCTTGTTCTGATACCACTTATTGAAAAATTTAGGGCAAAAAAATCAAGAATCGACACAAATCTATAAAAAAACACAGATTTAACGAGGTTTGACAATGAGCCTACGTCCTCTGGAGTAGAGAGACGATTTCACTATTCCATAAGGAAAATTCAGTACATAGGGTTACACAAAAATATAAAGATAAAACCCACAGATAAAATTACTAAAACGCTCCCGCTCTCCCAACCCACTTAACTCCAAGAGACACACCTCTTTACTCCAAGTTAAATATCTCTTCACTCAAGAGACACACCTTCTCATTTCAAGAGACACATCTTCTTTTTCCAAGAGGCACATCTCTTCACTTCAAGAGACACACCTCTTCATTACAAGAGACACATCTCTTCTCTTCAAGAGACACATCTTTTTACTCCAAGAGACACATCTCTTCAACTAATTTCTGGTATATGAGCCATATCTAACACTCCTCATTCCACCGAGATTTTTTTTATATGTTTTTATTATTACGTGTTTTCTTGTGAAATCTAACATCTATCATTGAGCATGTTGGAGGCATCCATATTCATTAATGTCATGTTATATTGTTGACAACTCAGTAACATTCATTCTGAGTTAAAGTGACTACTTTTTAGATTGAGATGGGTCCCTAGTAGAGTTTATGGGCTTATACTAGAACATTTAGTTCACTGAAATGATGATATCCTTTTATGCCCATCAATTGGTGTTTCATCATTTAATGCAGATTGATGTGATAGTATACTAATCTTATTGTCTTGACATTCTATATATTGATCATTGATGGGATTTATTATTATTGCAATTGTTGTTTTAAAGATTTAATTACCAAAATGTAGAAGTATTTTGGGAGTTTCGTGTGGTAAGAGGATATCATCTATGCTTGAAAGTCAAATTTTATAAAATAAAAACAGGCGAATAATATTGTATGGATTTAAATGTTGGTCCATGTAACAAGCATAGATATCTATGTCGAGTGTGATTAAAACAAGAATGCTAAGAATCTAAAGATGAATGTGTTAAAAATTATGAAAGATTAATTAAAGGACTATATTAGAAGATAGGTCGAGTGGTATGTCTGGAAGATCTTGCGGCTTAAAATATAGTAAGGTGATTTTGACATTTTTCAATGATGGGTAGACAATATGCCTATCAAATGAGCATAAAATTTGCCTTTTAAGGGTTATAATGGAAAATGGTAGACCTAAGGTTACATAAATGGAAGATATTAAAAATGAATTGAAATGAATTTGTTTAATTTCTCAAAAAAAATTCAATATGAATGAATGAAAAATGTGGATTCTTAAAGTTAAGTCCGAGTACTTGGGATCATTAAAACATGCTATGATGAAAATTGTACTAACCTTGTCTTTTCTGTACTTTTATATATCAACTTTTTGTTATTATACTTTGCATGATAGATGATTTGACTCAGTTGTTGAGCTTGTTGGACTCGTGACATTTATTTACACTTGAGCTTGGTACTGTCCACATGAGTTTTGTGCTTGCAATCATATGTAGGCTGCTTTCTTATATTAAGACTTCTCTATAATTGCAGGCCCTTGAGTGAGGTTTGTAGCATATCATTTTTTATTAGGAATTATGACTTTGCTTTTATGTCACGAATTTTAGGTTTTCTTCATGTATTTATTGATTTCTTGAGGTGATTGAATATTAAATCAGTTTAAAAAACTTTACAGATGATGTTTGAACCGTTCGCTAAAGTTTGGTGGATTTTTATCTATCCGCCATGCTGAGTTTTGGTTTGGTTTGTTCTGCTAATTTATTTTAACGGTCGTCTATGTTTTTTGCATGGATGTACATAAAACTTTGCAATTGTATATGAGTGCTCATATAGCTGTTAATCTACCAGCATATTCAGGACTGTTGGGCATGACATCACAGACATATCAGTTGAACTGGTGGATATTTCACTGTGCAAAATTTATATGCTGCATATTATTAGTTTAGCGCACTCATAAATATTGGTTAGTTTCATGGAAAAATGTCTATAGCCTTCCATTGGAACATACTTAAAAGAGTTTTGTGGACTTATGTCTGATAGCCCATGTTAGTTGAACTAGGATTTAGCTTAGGTGAGCTTAATAGGATTGAAAGAGAATAAAGCTGAACCATTTCTGGTGCATATTTTTAAATAACTCGTTTCAAAGACTAGATCCTTTGTCTGAAATAAAAAAACTGTAGTCTTCACTCCCTTAAAAACTTTTTTCTAGCCGCTGGTGGATGACTTTAGCCTGATTGATGAAGGACCTTCTGTTGGTAAAATTGAATGTAGCGGGATTCTTATTCTAAAAAAAAATTATGTTTTTCTCTTTGAAAACATATCTTGAAATGTAAATCTGAAACGCACAACCTTATTACTTAATGACTGGGTATCGTTTATTCTTTCAATTCTTATATATGTAGGCTATTGCATTATGATTATAGGACAAAGACTTATTATTGAGCATAAAATATATATTATTTTTATCTTTAGTGAAAATTAGTGAACATATGTTCATTGTTTCTTCTGCAGTTTTGCTTAGACACAAAATGGTGTCACCCATCCTATCTTTTTTACTTAGTTTCTCTATTGTAAATTAATTCTTATTGAAGATTGATCAGATAATCAGATAAGTACTTTGTATTCTGTAGAACTTTAATTCTCTCTAATAAGAAAGCAAGCCAATTATTTACAACAGAATATATAACTAGAAGAGGGCTGGCCATGATTATGATATTCACAGAGTATGATGATCAGACCAGATTGTTATAGAGAATCATACTTGAATTTTTTTTTTTCAAAGAACAAAAAAGATTTACTTGAGCACCAATTGTTATTAGTTTTTTATGCTTTACCTCGGCCCGACTTTTGTGTTTGCATCATAATATTGTTTTTAAGTCAGAATTTATGATTGTCTGCTTAACCACTGTTTTACTTAGTTTTATGAAAATTATGGTTATATGTTTTATTTGTTATCTTGTTGATAAAAATCCATACATACCTTCTCAGAGATAAAATTTATGTAGGTGAGGATTTCCTTATCTATCACAATCTAAGATGCATTGTATATACTATTGTATAAATTTTATACAATTAATTAACTAATTAATTATATTTAATTTTATGAGTTTTTAATTCTTCTATTTCAAGCCTCAATCTATCTTGAGGCTAACGCCTCGCCGCACTAAGGAAAAACACCTCAATTCCTGATTTTGCCTTCTTAAATATGGTTTTATGGCATTGCTCCATATTTGGTGTTAACGATCGTGAGAAGATAAAATAGAGAGCTCAAACGGCCGAATTGAAAATGCAGAGTTGTTTATATTAGCTTCCGTTCTCACATTTTACCAACTAATCGTTGAGTAACAAATATAAGTCAATAAACTATGCTTTAGCACTTATGGTTAAACAATATGCATTTCTAATTGATGGCTAACATAACTGAATGGATTAAAGCAAAGGCTAATCACGGGGTGGCACATTACGTTTTACTGGCTTTATTTGTTTTTTCACTTTTTGTTAATCATAATAAATTTTAATACTTCTTAAATTGCCATCCAAGAATATGAATTTTAAGATCAATGTCTTGCCAAGTTTTTTCAACATCATCTAAACAGTCTCTGTGTGCCAGTGCTAATTCTTGGATAGTATACAACAGCAACAACAAAGCCTTAATGCCGCTACGTAGGGGTCGGCTAAATGAATCCTTTTTCTCCATTGCTCTATTTAGTGTCATATTTTCATTTAGTTCTAATAAATTAAGATCATTTTTTATGCAATAAACCCAAGTCTTTCTAGGTTTACCTCTGTCTTTATTTACATAAGTCGAATCTAAAACATCTACTCTCCTAATCGGATCGTATGTTTAGAAATATTTGTATTTGTTGTCAAAGTTTTGTATCACACTTGTTGCCTTTTGACTTTTAGCTAGAATGATATTTATTGTTTGAAACTTACTGCATGCCTTGGCAATTATGACTATTATGTAAATTCCTCAATTGTGAACGCATAAAATTCCTAGATAGGAAAGTTATGGAAGCTTTTGAATCCGAGAGCCAGAGCATAATTTATGTCTATTGTTGGAAACGGTATTGCAAAGTTGAGTGTTTATTTATTGAATGCCATTCGGATTCTTGCTGAAGGTCATAGTGCTGTTCAATGATTCAATTTTATCTTACTTACCATGTTTATGCGTGGGTGCAGACTAATGATATTTTGATAATGTTGTTTTTATTCCATCCCTTTCTTCATTGGACGAGACCAGTGATTATGGGATGTTATCAATTATAAGGGAAGTAACAAGGTTGATTTGTGTTACTAAGGAGAACTAGCCAGGTGTTATGCTCTTTGGTTCTCAGGATAGATTCCACTAGTTTAAGCTAAGCTTGGGGCCTTCTTGGTGTAGCTAAATTACCTTAGTTTTTTATTTGTTATATAATATTTATCATTATATCTTAATAACTGCTTGATTATATCTAAGTACTACTTAGTTTCGTTAGCTAATTATGTTTTTCCCTTTTTTATGTTTTGCTTGTATGTGATAATGTGGAGATATATATTCTGCAGTGAATAGGTGGAGGGGACATTTTGTTATTTTCGAAACTTAAAGCTGAAGCTTTCTGTTTATTCTTTTGATCGAGCAGACAAAGGTGGAGAAGCTGAGCCTGAAAAACCTGAAAGAATGAACATAAATTTCAACTTTAACTATAAAAAATTCTCCACCTATTCACTGGAGGATTTATATATCCCGACCATCACATACAAGCAAATACGTAGAAAGGGGAAAAACAGAATGATCTAAGAAAACTAAATAGAGTTCAAATGTAATTAAGCAGTTATTAGGGTATATTGATAAATATTGTATAATAGATATGAAACTAAGGTAATTAGATGCATCGCTTCTTTAACTACATATGTTCACTAGCTTTTTATAAGGAATTGATTAGTAACTGTTCTAGTGTCCCCCTTAAACTGTGACCGTCCTTTTGCTTATTTGTTTTTATCAAGCCTTGGATCCTGCTTTTAGTTAATAAAATATAAGTGATGGATTTTTATTCTTAAAGCAGTTGTTATTGTTTTGCAATTTTTTTTTTTTTGGTCTATTTTCAGGTGATGCTAATGCTTTTTTTTATTGATGTGTTTGCATAGCTAAATTTTTTATGCTAGGCTTAAATCATTTTCTTGGTCTGTGATTACTTAGGGGTGTTAATAAACAATCTGACTTCACAACCTAACTCCAACCTAAGTTGAAAATTTAGATTCAAGTTGATTGTGTGCTATCGAGGTCGGGTTTGGGTCAACATTTAGACTAAATTATTTTTCAGGTGAGAATTGGGTTTATCTGAATAATCCAAAAATCAAGTTGTCAAAATTGACCCAATTACTCTTCGGGTTTGAGTTTTGAAAAAAACCTAGAAACATATTGTTAAAATAAGCATGTATTTTGTTAGGTGAAATGGGTAATATTCATGTTATTTGGGTAGTGTTGATCTAAAAACTTGCATTGACCATATATATGTGTGTTAGATAGGCCAGATTCGGCTTGAGTTGGCTTTGTGTCCATTAGATCAGACCCGAGCTTATCCTATCAAGCCAAATTGGCACTACTACTACTACTAGTTGACCATATCATAATCCTCTACTACTACTAGTTGACCATATCATAATCCTTGGCTTTCATTGATTGCAGGCAACTCAGTCTATCCCATTCTTATAATATATTGAATAATTTTTATTGATTTTTGCCATCTTATTTGTTTTTGGAGTAAATTATAATTTTGACATCCAGTTTGGTACAATTTTATTTTTTATGAGAAAAATCAGTTCTTAAGCTATTGAGGAAATATGCTTCCAGCTTCCTTATTCTTTCTCAATTTTCATTATAAGGCTTGCACATGCTTTTACTTTCAAAGGAAAAATATGCTTCATCATCACCATCACTAGTCTTATCCTAACTATTTGAGGTTAGTTTTATAAATTCTCAAATTTCATTAATTTTTTTTAGTGCCCATGTGATATTAAATATATTCTTCTTAATTTTTTTTTGGACAACTTCCATTCATTATATTTTTGGCCCACCCTTCATGCTGTTCAATCTTTCATTGCTACTTTTATCTACTTGTATAAATGGTGTAATTTCTACTATTTTTTGTGCTTATTTAAATAAAACAAATAAGTTGATTAAATAAAAAAGTTATCTCTATTAAAATAACTGCATACTCTTCTTATATTTATTATTTTTTAAGTTTACACTGAAATACCGATTATTTTCAGTTGTACTTTCTAGTTCTATCTCCATTTTACTTTCGAGACATTTGGGTTTTATTAGAATTATAAGCCTAATTAGTAGACTAATTACTGTTGTAGTTATTAGTACCTGTTATTTATTTTTATTTAGTTCCCTTATTTCCATTTTCATATTTATGTATTTCTTAGTTGGTCTATGATTTCGATTTTATGTCAATACAATGTATGCGGTAATATTCTTAAATTTTTCTTTATAATTTTTACTTTGTAACGATGCCAAAAATTTGATCCCGGTAACGAATGCCGAAAACTTGACTTCAAAGCAAATAAAAATATAATTTTAATTTTTAAATATGGGATATTACACAAGTATATATATCGTTATCAAGTAATATAAGACTTTTTGATTAAGCCCCGGATATCGAACCCCCATAGACAATTAATAATATGCAATTAAAATCAGAAGAAATTAGATAGCAAATTCTACCTAGCAAATTATTCTTACTCAAACTATAGATGCAATAATAAGAATGAAAGTTCCATTCCTTTTTATAAATTTTTTATAATTGAAAGCAAAATAAACAACTAATTAAACTTAACTAGAAATTTATTAGATGAAGACAATATAAATAAAATATATTTTTTTCTTATCATGAATCAGTAACAAGTATAAAAATTATATTGTAGAAGTATTCAAATTGTGTTGTGCTAAATGGAAGCAATAATATTTTTTACCCTTACCAGAGATGCTATAAAGAACATTGACTAATTTAAAGTTTGAATAATCTTGAAGACGAGTTAGGTAGGGAAGATACTAGCTCTCACTCTAGAGTTTTCTCTTCTCCACTCGGAGACTAACATCTCATATCAAAACCTAAAACTATAAATTAACTTGGGGGTTTTAGCCTGTTACTCTAAAGTTTTTAAATTCTACATATTTTAAAGTTTATTTCCCTATTTATTTGCACTCAATCATATGAATTACATTCTCATCCATACAATCTCATGTGATTCTTACTATTTGTTGACTGAGACAATACCATCTCGGATCTTACATGTTCTCACAACACATATTAACATCTTAATTGACCAAATCAAGAATTAAATGAAGTTCAAGGTTTAAAATTATCACAACTTATTGCAATATTAAAGATTAATATTTCACACAGCTTCCATTCAATACTTAATCACTTATCATTTTAAGGAAAAAAATAAAGAAGACAACTCAAAATTTATGGAGAAAACACAATCACACTTAAGTTTGAAAATAGAATTTATGTAAATAAACAAAAAGTCTAAATTAAACCAAATGTAGTCGCAAAGATAAAAACTTATCTCAAATCTTCTCCATCAAAATCTTGAAGTTTTTTGAATCTCTTTCTTTACAAAAGAAACAATAACTTAAAATAAAAGAAAAGTGGCTGCGACGGCTATGGGCGGGGGTGGCAGCGGCATGTGTGGGTGACTGGAAGGGGGTTGGCGCTCTTCTATCATTCAATCGAAGTTTTTTTTATAATTTTCCAAAAGGTGCATTGATGTCTCTTCAAAATGTGTCCACATTCAATGAATCTTCCAAGAGTTTCTTTCTTTCAAAAGCCAATTGAATGTATTTTCGTGTCCATTAACTATTTCCCACGTTTTCACCAATGGTTGTTTCAAACACCTTTTCAAAAATTCGTCATAATTTATTGAATCATCAAATAACTACTTCTGGCGTTTAAGCGCGAGGTATTGGGCGCTTAGGCGCGATCTTCTCTGATTTACTGACGCGTAAGCGCCAGTTTTGGGCGCTCATGCGTCACATTTTTTTGCACACCTTCTTTATTTTTGCTTCAAATTTGAGTTTTTTTCACTCTTTTCATTATTTTTCATCTATTTGATTGTACTTGAAAAAAAAACACATAAATACCTCCCATTAAAGCGCAAAATCTCAAAAATAAGTATAAAAATGTGTACATAGAGACTATATATTTTAGATGTATTAGCTATTTTTGAAATTATATATTTTCTTTGTTTGGACCTTATAATATGTATTTATACATCTCTTCCTATCAATAAATGTTCTCAACTATATTCTCTAACATTTGACATGGTATCAGAGCCATGGTTCTACCAACTGCAGTTTTTCCACCCTAACCTCTGTTTCCTCTTATGTCGGGACAGTTTGATTTGGAGACTTGTTGCGATACTTCTTTCTGCGCCTATTGGTGCTTTGCCGCATTACTTACCTTTCCACATGTGCTACTTTATTGCGATTGTGCCTTGCCGCACCTGCTGTTTTACCGCGATATTGTTGCTTTACCGAGCCAATTGCTTGTCCACTCCTCATAGGTTCAAAACCCTGTCCACCGACCTATTCTCCCTATTGTTCTTTCTAGGGTTTCTTCTTGGTTGTTTTTACCAAGCTGTTCCAATATCTTGGCAGTCAGGGGCGGAACCACCTATATTTTTTAGTAGGGGCAAGCATATTATATAATTCGAAGCAAATATGTGTTATATATGTAAATTTATAAAAATTGGGTGGTATGTATGCAAATGCCAAAAAAAAAAAATTCAAAGTTGAGGTTGTCACAGAGGTTTATCTTAAGTCCCACATTTCTTAGGGCTCATTTGGCCGCACGGTTTGCCTCCTTTTCGTCACGGAAAACACTGGAAGAACGTCGTAAGGTCGTTGGCTGATGAGCTTTAGAAGAATCACGTCTACTGGAATGGTGAAATTCGTAGTTTTTAGATCGCAAGGAGGTCCCTTCGTTCCAATGTTCTGGATCGCATTTTTCGTTCAAGTGCTCTTCTTGCCATCAAAGGAAACCTTTATTCAAAAATGCATGACATTTTAGTGACCATAGAATTTTAATGGAGTTTTTCTTTCTGTGGCTTTTAAACCAATTTTTTTTAGCCGCAACGCAATTCGAACGATTAGTAAAAATTTTGATTGTTCTTTAAATTAAAAAATCACAACTCCAAAGCGTGACAATTAAGAGCAGCTTGGGCATGCAGTTTGGATTTGATTAAGTGTTTGATATGTTTTAAGGTAAAGAAAATATTTTTTGAGTTGAAGTTATGTAAAATTAAAATGAATGGCATGGGTTCACTACTGCAGGACCAATGTGGGGGGTAAATTACCAAATCCCCTCCCCTTTGTTAACAAAAATTGAAAATTCAAGGGGGACGTTGCCCCCACCCCCTCAGATATATGTGGGTTAGCCATCATCGACAACCCAACATAACATTTGCCTCAGTTAGAATAGTGTAAGACTCTTCCACCACTGAGCCATTTTTCGATAGTGTGCTTGAGTCCACCGGAGGGTCGACACCGATCTCAATCCCTTTTGCAGACTGGTGGACCGAAAAATCACATGAACTTCTGAATAACCACCCATAAATTAAATGAATCTAATTTTCTCCAATAGTCCCAAGTTGTGTTTGGTCGTCAAGGGGCGTTATAAATTTGGCTCTCACGAACATGATTCGTGAACCTCCTAAAACTGACAAGATGTATGAAACGTGGGAAACAAAAAATTCTATGGTCATGTCGTGGCTGATTAACATCTTGGAAACTGTGATTGGACATTCATATATGTTTCTCTCTTTTGCCAGTGCCTTATGGACTGTAGTTCGGGGCATCTACTCAGATGTAGGGCTTCAACCAACTTTATGAGGTTTCCAAGAAGATTTGCGAGGAAAAATAGTGATCAAGAACTGTGACCCAGTACTACAATGATTTGATGATTTTATGTATGAAATGTGATCTCTACTATGATTGTACGTGAGAATCTCTGACAGATCTTTTCCTCTTCCAGAAAATTGTAGAAAAAGATCGCATATTCCAATTTTTGGCTGGTCTTAACAAAGACTTTGATGAAGTTTGGGATTTTATCCTTAGTTGAGATCGCCTTCCTTCCGCCCATGTTGCTTTCACTGAAATTTGATGCAAAGAGAGCTGAAGAATTGTCATGCTCGACACTTTCACCTCAGTCGAATCATCTGTCTTGGCCGCTAATAGTACTCAAGTCTCGTCAAACCTTCCTCGAGCCACTGCGTTTACTTGTGATTACTGTCACAAACCTAGCCATACTCGAGAAAAAGTGATGGAAACTTCATGGAAAACCAACATACAAACCTTCAACCAAATTCACCTCAGCCAAATGTCTCACTACGACCTCTGAATCTACTAAGCTACAATCAGCTCTTACTCGAAGCACTCCGGAATGACCCAATTCTTCCAAGAGTCAAGTGGAGCACTTAATCAAGCTGCTCAGATCCAATCAGTTCACTTCTAACCCGTCAACCTTCCATGTCCATCAATGTATCACTCCTTTGATACACTTCTTTTTCTAGTCCATGGATCATTGATTCATGTGTCACGGACCACATAACTTGATGTTCTCAAGCTTTCTCAACATATTATTCATTCTCTGGGAAAGACAATTAAAATTGTTGATGACTCATGTAACTCTATTGTTGGAAAATGATCGGTTGTGTTAACAACCGGTTTAACTTTAGAATATGTGTTACATATCTTTCTGTTGAAATGTAATATGTTATCTGTTATTAATTTGACACATGACATGGATTGCGTTGCTAATTTTTCTTCTAATGTTTGTCTTTTAGAATCTTCGTTCGGGGATGATGATTGGAACTGCTAAAAGAGTAGTTGGGCTCTATTTCTTCCAAGAGAGACATAGAGAACAAGGAAATTTCTTCCAGTAGTAGCAGTTTTTATCGATCATCTGAATGTTCTATTATGTCGTTGTATTATTGTCTGGGTCATCTCAGTTTTCAGTAGTTAAAGCAATTGTATTCGTCGATGTTTACTAATAATTTTTTTGCTAACTTTGAATGTGAGATTTGTCAATTAACTAAACGTCTTTGTGTTCTTTATCCATCTCATCCTTACTAGCCTTCCGCTTCATTTTCTCTTATTCACAGTGACTTTTGGAGATTATCTCGCACTTCCAGCTACATTAATAAATTGTGGTTCCTTACCTTAATTGCTGACCACACTCGAATGACATACGTCTATATCTTAAAAGATAAATCTGAAGCTACTGTCAGCTTTAAAAGTTTAATTCCTTCATTTTTGACTTAATTCAAAACTTCAATTCAAGTCATTTGAACTGACAATGATCGTGAAATTTTTAATTTTATTTTAAGTGAGTTTTTGGTAAGGGATCATCCATTATAGCTTATGTAGAGACTCTCCTTAACAAAATGGAGTAGCCGAGAGAAAAAACCGACATCTTCTCGAAGTAATCCGCTTCATTATGTTTCAATCTAATGTCACGAAAAATGTTTTGATATGATGTTGTGTTTACTGCCATCTATCACATCAATATAATTCTCACAAAAATTCATAATTTTAGAATTCCATTAGCCTTCTTGATGTGATGTTTCTTTACCAATCAGTTATTCAACACTCTTTAACCCAAAAATTTTTGGTGCACGACCATTATTCAGAACACTACCCTTAATAATAATAAGCTTGATCTCAGGTCTATAAAATGTGTCTTCTTCGGATGTTCCGCCACTCAAAACTTATTGGTGTCTTGATCATACCACAAATAAACTCTATGTAACTGCAGTTTTTTTCTTTCTCTAAAAGTGTTCCCTACTTTCCTATCACTGCCTCAAGTGAGGAGGAACTTTATTTCTTGGACACAATTCCTTATCCAACTCTTGTGGATATTTCTCCAACCACTATATCCAATGAGCCCTTCGTCCTTCTGGATCGACCACCTACCCAACAATCAGAACCTCCTCCTCCCATTCTCCTTGTCTATACTCGACGCACTCTTTGCCTCACTCCGGAAGTCTCTACCTGTTTACATGACCTGGAATCCGCTTCGAGTGACATCCCAGAATTGACACCACTCCGAATAAGGAGGTGAGTTCTCTTGTTGATGCATGTAATCAAACAAACTCTCTTTATTCTATGGAAAAATATATTTCTATAAAGTGTTTGTTTTTGCTATCATAGATCATCACCTTCCATCTACTATTGAAGCAGTATTAGTTGATCTGTCCTGGAAAGCTGCAATAATGGATGAAATGAATGTCCTTCAGCGGAACCATATATGGGAATGTTGCGAGCTTTCCTCCAATTAAGAAAATAGTAGGGTGTCGCTGGATTTTTAATACCAATTTTAACGCTGATGGATCCTTTGAATGAAATAAGACACGATTAGTCGCCAAAAACTACTCACAAACATACTAAATTGGTTATGAGGAGACTGTTGCTCCGGTTGCTAAATTAAACACCATTTGGGTCCTACTTTCCCTTGCTATAAATTTGGAGTGGTCTTTGCTCCAACTAGATGTCCAAAATGCTTTCCTAAATGAGGATCTCATAGAGGTGTACGCGTGCCTCCCTCCCGGCTTTGACTCTGTTGTTCCCTCGAGACAAGTGTGCCGACTGCTGAAGTCCCTCTATGGACTGAAGCAATCCCCAAGGGCCTAGTTTGATAAGTTCATAAAGGTGTTAATGGGTCATGATCTTTCATAGACTCAATTATATCATACTCTCTTCTTTCGATAATTCTCCAGCGGCAAAATTGCTATCCATATTGTCTATGTCGACATTATTGTGCTTACAAGTGATGATCTACCAACATTGAAATCTCTGAAAGCTATTCTTTTGACTTCATTTAAAATGAAGGACTTGGGGCAACTCTTGTACTTCTTAGACATGGAAATTGTTCGGGTATCTTGGGGCATTTGCTTGTCTTAGTGCAAATATGTGCTTGATCTATTGACAGAAAATAATCTTTTCCTTTGCAAATCCATGACAGTCCCAATAGTTCCCAATGAGAAATTTGCTGATGTTCTTAATGTGGTTGTGGTGGACATGACTCACTACCAAAGGCTTGTGGGGAAACTCGTCTACCTCGCTATTACTCGCCCCAACATTTTCCACACAGTAGGTATTGTGAGTAATTCATGCATAATCTCTATGAGCATCATCTCTGAGCTGTCCACGAGATTCTTTACTACTTAAAAGACACACCGTGCTCAAGTTTGTTTTTCTAGCACCACACCTTCCTTTCTATTGCTATTTATGTACATGCAAATTCGGCCGAGTCTGTCCATAATCTGTGATCCACCTCAGGGTATTGCTCATCCGTGTGAGGAAATCTTGTCACATGAAATAGCAAAAAATAATTGATTGTGGCCCGGAGCAGTGCTCAAGTTGAGTTTCGCTCTATGTCCTTGGGTTTTTATGAAGCTCTCTGGTTATGCATCATGCTCCGTAAATTGAATTTGTCAATCTCTGCTCTTCTCCAGTTTTTCTGTGATAATAAAACAACCATTACTATTGCCTATAATCCGATCTAGCATGATCAGACTAAGCATGTGAAGATTGACAGACACTTCATTAAGGAGAAACTCGATTCAGGGGAGATTTGTATTTCATTTGTCCCATTTGATGGTCAATTAACAGGTTTTCTTACCAAGGATCTTTCCCGTCTATTGTTTGACGACTTCAAATACAAGTTGAACATGATGAATATCTATGCTTCAACTTGAGGGGAGTATTATCATTATTAGCTTAATTATTAGACTAATTACTGTTGCAATTATCACTATTTGTATATTTTTATTTGCTTCCTTTATTTCAGTTTCCATATTTATGTTTTTCGTAGTTGGTTTATTTCTAAATTTTTATCTTTCTTTTATTTAGATCTTATAGTATGTATTTATGCTTCTCTTCCAATCAATAAAAAATATGCAGCTATATTCTCTAAAATTTGACAGGTGTTGTAGTTGTTAATGCTTTAAATGGATAAATACCTCTTTGTGGAAAAAATTTTTTTATAAGAATTGCATATAAGATGAACCGCATGCAGTTTGTATTGGATTTATAGGTTATTCCATAATTTCGGTGATCCCATATGCAGTCTACATTATGTTAACCTGGCCATATAATTCCCGCTTTGTTTTTTCGTAGAAGACTTGAAATGTTACTCTGTTCTTGATGTTGCGACCTTGGGAAGAACATTAATGCATTAAATAAGAGGAGTGCAGTGGCTATGGGTTCCTTTTTTTCGTTTGTAACAGCAAACTAATAAAGTTAGCCTTTAAAAAATTTATATCATTTTTATGCATCATAAAGTTGTTTTATAGTTTAGTCGCATTTTTGGATCTCCTCTAACACATTTATACCATGAACTATTGCAGAATGGCAAGCTATGAAGATCTATCACAAATCAACATTTCTAAAGAGGTTTTGTTAATTAACTTGTCCTTCTTCCATTTCCTCTGCAAGCTAATTTACATAATTTGTCCGTCTCTCATACTTTTAAGGAAAAAGACAAGCTGGTTGCAGAAGTGATCCGCTATGTTCTTTTTCGAACCCACCAAGGAAATGGATGCCCCATAAAGAGGGAAGAAATAACCCAATTGATAACTAAAAGCTATCACCAAAGATCTCTTCCAACACTAATCATCAATGAGGCCAAAGAGAAGCTTTCTTTCATCTTTGGCTATGAGATGAAAGAGCTTCAGCGTTCACGTCCTTCTAACAGGCAAAGCCGCACTTCTCAGCAGAGTGAGATTTTTGTACTGCATTTAATTATTCATGTTCAATAAAATTTAATAGGAAGATTTACATGCAACGACTCAATTCTTTTGATTTACATATCTAACACCTAAACTTCAATTTTTACATAGATGCCACATTCCTATGCATGAAAAGTCGTATTTCATCTTTTTAAAGTTAAAATAGTGACTTTTTTATGTGATATGAAAGATTTGGTTGGTATAATAATTAAAGTTTAGGTGTTATTTATGTAAATACATAAGAATGGGTGATATGTATGTAAAAGCCCCAATTTAATAATACTTCATTTAAAACTTATTTTGGAAAAAATCAATGCAATATCTTTTGGTATCATTCCTTATTGAACAACTACCTGATCGTCACCTTGACGTTGCTATCACTTCCAGTGAACTTTCTTGCAGGCTTTAGGTTAAGAATTGTTGGAGAAATTTGTTAATTATATAAATGTTTTCAGGTGTTGCTGACACAAAATCTTATATACTTGAGAGCCAATTACCTTCTGATATCTACAAAAAATTTGTTGAAGACAAGGGGACATCTCATCTTTCTGGGTTTACATTTGTAGTGACCAGCATCATTCACCTCGCTGGTGGTAAGATCCCTGAAGGTGTGTAAATGCCCCATTACCATTTCTGGGAAAAACATTCAGCTCTGGCATCAATTTCTATCGGTTATATTTTTGGTCCACTCTTTGTCCTGTCTAATCTTTCATTGCTAATTTTATCTAGTTATATAATTGGTGTAATTTCTACTATTTTTTTTTTACTCATTCAAATAAAATAAATAAGTTGATTAAATAAAAAAGTTTATCTCTATTAAAATAGCTGTGTTATTCTTATTGCGGTTATTCTTGTTTATGTTTACTGAAATACCGATTATTTTCAGTTGTACTTTCCAGGTCTATCTCCATTTTACTTTCAAATCATTTGGGTTTTATAGTTAACGTTTTACATGGATAGATTTACATTTGGTCTTTTTTCAGTCTAATTCAGTATTCCGCTCGCAGAGAACCTCTGGCATCATTTAAGACGGATGGGATTAAGTGAGAGTGATGAGAACCATCCAGTGTTTGGGAACACCAAGCAAACATTGGACTTGCTTGTGCAACAGAGGTTGGCGTCTATTTGGTTACAGCTAAAATTTAATGCAGACGTCTTTTGCTTGATATTAAACTGCTATCTTTTTTTTTTTTCTTGAAAAAATTTGTAGATTTCTACAGAAAGAGAAAACTAGTGGCCCTGAGGGAAATGTTATCGTTTATGAGCTTGCTGAGAGAGCATTAGAAGGATCCGTTTATAAGAAGTTGAAAGATTCCATAGTCGGGGTAAATTCCTTAGATCATTATTCTATTCATCTAATTCCTAGAATGTGTGAAATAATATCATTTTATATACGAAGATTAGCTTAAGTAGGTAAAGGATAACCTGGTGCATAATGTTTTGGCCAATTGGAGAGTTGTAGGAATGGGTAGGTGTATTTAACTTTGCCCCTTCTTGTTTCCTTTTCTGAATATCTTTTATGAATATACCTCCTTTCGATAATTTTTGCAGTGCTATATCTTGATGAAAAATAAAATGCATATTGCTATGTTTTGTTTCCAATCTAATGAGCCTTTGAAGTTTCGTTTGTAAATCACATTGCTTACTCTTATCAAAGCGATGTGCAAATTAAATAAATTTAGCAGCGACCTAACAATTTTTGTTTATTGATATATTGGAGTTCAGGATATTGGCAATTTGGTTGGAGTTGGTATTAAATATGCTGTTTGGAATAAAACTCACCAACCTATGTTGAGTGCAGTAAACTTCGAGCCCACTTTTTTTTTTTGTTTAATTTCTTTATTTCAGAGAAGGATAAAATTATTTATGGATTATTGTCTCGAAAGGTTCTTCAATCATTTAATTGAAATTGAACATCAAGGTGTAATATTGTCATGTTTGCTAGTAATCCAAAGTTTTTGTAAGCTTAACTAGCTAATACATCATGGTTAAATAACAAATTAAAACATTTAATGTGACTATTCTTATAATGCATTAACTAGCTTTAAATGTATATTTCGTGATTGATATGTTATATGCATGCTATTAAATATTAAGGAAGCTTCGGATTATCTACTTCCAAGAAAATAATAGAATAACATTATGATGGGAAATTGATGACTTATAATTGAGTTAATTAATCATTTTAGAAATAATAGTCTTTTTGAGAATATTGATAGGATGGCTTGGAACTGTTTTTAAGTAATTTCTTTTTTATCATGATACCAGAACTAATTGGGATGTGACGTAATACAAAAAAGTAAACTTTTATTAATATAAAAATAGTTATACAACACGAATTAAACAAAAGAAAAATATAATAATAGATGAATCCCTAGCTAGAGCTATAAGAAGAGATTCAAAGGCAATAGTGGCGTTGATGGGGTGAGCGGTCATTGGGTAGGTAGGGTATTATGTGGTTGCTTGAAGGTGGATTGGATGGCTGGATCGTGGAGGAAGTAGGGGTGGCGGTAATTGGTGGAGGAATTTGAGGGTGATAGACAACTAGGGGAGTGGTAAGGCAAAGAGGTCATTGAGTAGTAGCGAAGGAGTTTGAATTTTACAACACCATCTTAGAGCATGATATAATAGAAGCACCACTTTGTCATCAGTTACAACCCTAATAAGAGTGAAGAGACTCCACAGAGGAGATTAGAAGACAATTCTAGTAGAGTTGTCTCCCATACACTCAGGGGACAACTATTTAAAGCCTCATATTTCTACATAAAAGGAAGGGTGGAAAAGACAAGAAAAATCCAGAACACTCTCCCCAAAAAAGACCCGGTGCGAATAACTCAATTGTATCATGAGAATTAGCGATCCCTCCCCCTGTCGCGAGTTCTCCAACCTTCGCGAGATAGCTGGTCCCGCCCGCTTCGCGTTGTTTTGTGGGGCTTAAGCCCCCGCGGTTTCAAAGCGCCCCTCTTCGGGGTGCTATTATGTGTCCGAGTTCAGGCGCTATTTTGGGCTCGAATTTGAGCGTAGTTCCAATTGCGCCCACGTTAGTCTCTCGGGGTTAGGAAAGCTTCGACCTCGTTTATCGAAGCTCCAGGCTTTTCAGAGTATGGTGTTACGTCTGTGACGTTGAATGTGGCTGAAATTTTGTAGTCTCAAGCAGGTCGATCTTATAAGGATTAGCTTCTGAGGTACTGTGAAAGGTCCATTACCGTCGGCTTAAGCTTTCCGAATGATCCTTTGGGAACTTTGTCCCTTTTCAACCAAATCCATACGAGGTTGCCTTCCTGAAACGTTACTTTCTTCCTGTATTTATTTGCCTGTGCCTGCTATTTTTTATTCTGCTTATCAATTTCTTTGCCAATTTCTTTGTGGAGCTTCTTGATCTTGTGAACTTGTTTTGTGGCATCCTTGCTCATTTTTGAAGATGGTAGGAGCTGTACCAATTCAATTGGTGTGAGCGAATTGTGTTCGTACACAATCTCTAAGTGAGTTCGTCCTATAGTTTAGTTGATGGATCAGTCATAGGCGAGCTCAGCTTGGGCTAGAATGAGATCCCACTGTTATTTTTTTCCCACGAAACACTTAAGGAGATTACCAAGGCTCTGTTTTACTACCTCTGTCTGTCTATCCGTCTGTTTGTGGATGTGCTGCCATGCTGAATTGGAGTTCGGTGTCGAGCTTTTCCCATAGTGTTCTCAAGAAGTGGCTTAGAATTTGACATCTTTGTCAGAGGTGATGGTCTTGGGAATCCCATGCAGCCTTGCAATCTCTCTAAAGTATAGATCGGCGATATTAGAGACGTCTAGTGTCCGGTGGTAGGGTACAAATTGGGTCATCTTGGAGAATCTGTCTACTACAACCATTATAGACCTTTGTTCCTTTGAGTTCTTGGAAGTCCTAGCACGAAATCCATGGTGACATCCACCCATTGTGCCTTTGGTACTAGAATTGGTGTATATAATCGGTTTTTTGAGCTCTTATCTTGGCCAGATTAAAAATTTTGCATTGCTTAACATGTCGTTCTACATGTCTTGTTAGTTTTGGTAAAAAAAAAATGTTCTCTTACGAGAGCGAGGGTTTATCTCTGCCGAAATGTCCTGCTAGGTTTCCGCTATGGCCTTCCTGGACAATGACCCGTCTTAGTGAACAACGGGGAAGTGTCAGTTTACTTTTTGAAAGTTAAAAATAATTTTTATAAATTTAATTTAAATATAATATGTATATATTTTTGGTTTTGAAAGTAGCGTGTTTTAATTTTTGAAGAAAAATGAGACCAAAATGAGCTCATTCTTCCAATAGTTTACATAATCGTGCCCGATACCGCGAATACTGCACCCTCCTGAAAGATAAGTGTATACCTCGGCAATAGATTCAATCCCACAAACTAAGAGGTTGTGACATTCATTTGGTCTGCGAATCTTTTATGTGTGACCGACAAGTTTCCCAATCTAATACAAAGATTAGATATGATTTATTTTACATGGGTTCCAAGTTCTCTATAGAGACAAACCCCTATAGTTAATTATATCTCAAATAACGGGGTCACTTTAGAAAACTCTCGATAATAATCAGAGGTACTAGTATTCAAAATTTCAAAGTTTAGGCTTTCACGGTAGGACGTGGAAAAACAAATGAGAGTGACTCAAATATGAACAATTATTTTAGAAGTCCAAATAAAGGAACGGGTAGGGGATGTCATAGATCCTTAGGAGAAACCTCAGTGACTTCCCAGACTATCCTCCTTTGTGGCTGTGTTTTGGAGAAGATGTTATTTGAGTGTTCAATCGAGTGTTCAATCTTGTTAATTTTATTATTTGAGACTTACACTTGCATCATAACTGGTTATGCAAATAACCCGCAGAGATAAGATGTTTTACGTCGTTCTTAACGACAACCTCGGAACCTAAGGCAAATTAGGATTTACGCTGCACAACATGGTTGTGCAGGGGCCTAAAAGAGTGTGAGGTATTACGTCGCGCTAGGCGAGCTACCTCGAAGTCCTATGAGTTGTTTAAACTAGGAAAGTTTATTTAGTGTAGACTTATTTTTGCTGTTGTAGAATGACGACCACCCCCACCTGTAGTCCGCTCCAAACTCCATGTCGCGTTGCCCACGAAGTTGCTCCAAGTTTTTGGTCGTCGCAATGGCTTCAGGGTTTAAGTGTTTGAGATGGGTGATTTATGTTTCACAATTTTGGTGTCAAAATTTGGTTTTGTTTTGTTTCGGTTTTGGTTTTGCATGAAGAATAAACAAATTGCAGGTAAATAAAATGTACTTGAAAAGTAAAATGCAGTAAAATAAAATGTTGTAGATAAACTGTAAAAGCGTACTTGAGCATCAGTTACTGTTGCGTTATTAGTGTTGCGAGCATAGTATAATTTGCAACAAATATAAATAAATTTGCAAGAAAATTAAACAATGCTAGAAAACTAAGCACGTAAGTCAGAAAAACGAGTCGAAAAAATCACGAACAAAAGAAACCCTTAGCCACATATGGAAGATCGAGACTGGATGTAAGACATTGGTACAAGTGAGTTATCAGTCCGACAATATACAGAAGTCAGTTCTTAACCTCAATCCAAGTGACTATCCGTGGATCTTTATAAATTTTCATAGAAATTTTTTTTGATTTTCATGCAAAAGTTATTGTTTAAGTCTTTTTATGTAGAGTTCTTTTTTAACATGCAAAAGAAATTCTTATTTTTTGTAAATATTTTGTAAAGTCGTATAGTCCATAGGCTAGTCACTCTAATCATGTTAGAACTACTGACAATCTAAGAGTGTCGGGGGCAACGATCTCACCAAGAATTGGCGAATAGTATCATGGATCATTCCCTCTCCCTTATTGAAGATCCTTAAGGTAGTAGATACTATTCTAATAATCCCACTTCGAATCCCTCGTTTAAGCACACATAAACAATGTCGTCATTGTCTCGCCACTTAGACTCTAGACTTATCCTAGTCCGATGATCCATATGTGGCGTTAACAAATTTCTCCAATTGTCAGGAGAATTTGAGTGTAATATCTAAGCTCAAATCCCGGTGCACTAAGTTTCACTGTATGTTAAGTTATTGCGGGAATTTCACTGTTGATTTAATTAAATAAGCATGAACTACGGCTCGGTGCATCCTTATGTCTAGTGTCTTTATCAGTTTGTAAATCAGGGTCAAGTGTCAAGTTTCATTATTTATTTAAAAATTAGGTGGATGAACGCTCTCCTAGGGTGTGCTCCTAAAATCTAGGAAACCTATACTGAAAAATAAGTTAATGAATTCTCACATAGGGCGTGCTCCTAAAATCTAGGAAGCCTATGCTGAGAGTTAGGTGGATGGACTCTCACCTAGGGTGTGCTCCTAAAATCTAGGAAACCTATGCTAAGAATTAGGTAGATGAACTCTCACCTAGGGTGTGCTCCTAAAATCTAGAAGTCTATGCTTTAACTTGTGCTTAAAGTGATTTAAGACATTCTACCCTCAATTAAGTGTTTTCCAACTAATTTTCAAATATTTCTAAGTGTCTTCCAAGTGATTAAATAAGAAATTTCCCTTTTTTTTTACTTAACCATGTAACAAAAGTACCAAAACAAACGAAAAGGATAAGGTTGACCCATTTCCAAGACTAATAGATCCAATGAGAAATAGCAAGTGAATCAACCTAAAAAAAAAAGTTTAAAATCTTTCAACAAATGTAATTAAAGAGACTCTCCGAGTGTTTAAATTTGTCCCAAGACAATGCTTTAATCGACCCAAAAAGTACTCCAATTTAGTAGGAAAAAGAGAGGTCCAAAAGTCACCAAATAGACTAAAAAAAGTGCGAGACCAAAAGTCATGAGATGGAATCAAGCAACGCAACCCCTAAGCCGCTAGACGGACCCAAGAAGTGCATCCCATAAGCCTTCGAACAATGCTTATACGAGCCTGAACCGCCCCAAACAACAGCCTACAACACTTCAAACATTAATTCCAGCACTTGTAAGCTACCTACAGCAGTCCAAATCACAATTTCAGCACCCAAACATTAATTTCAGGTTCTCTACAACACTCCAAATATTAATTTCAGGTTCTCTACAACACTCCAAATATTAATTTCAGCACTTGTAAGCTACCTACAACAGTCCAAATTCTAATTTCAGCACCCAAACATTAATTTCAGGTTTTCTACAATACTTCAAACATTAATTTCAGCACTTATAAGCTACCTACAGCAGTTTTAAGTACTAAACAACAGTTTTTTATCACCGAACAACACTTGTTCATCACCAAACAACACTTTAAAGCTTTGGACAGCACTCCTAGTAATTTTTGAATACTTTACAACAAATTTCAAGTATTTTTCAATACTTTTAACTCTCCAAAAAACAAAGCAAAACTCCTCGAAACGGTCCCCCCCTCCCCAAAAAAAAGGAAGTCCCCAAATCCCTCTCCAAAACAACGAATAAAACAGTCCCAAATGATATTTTTACCTTTCTTATAATAGCAAGTAACCAGCCTATGAAATCGACATATAAATCAACCCGAGGAATTACGTTTAATTAAACATAAAAAAAACAGTAATTAAATTATCTCCAAACCAACAATGATACATGAGAAAAAGCTGCTCTTAAAACCTTTTAAATCATAACGTATCAAGCCAACATTGTGGTCGAACCACAACGACAAGGCTAGGAAGCCAAGACAACTCTTCAACCAAGCATAAATGCGCAATAGACATTGAGGGGAGTATATAAGAGAAATTAACTGGTCAAATTGTGGCATGCCAAAAATATCAATTGTTCTTAACCATCATCACATGATGCTTTGTATCATGGAGTAAAGCAAATTTCCAAGTGCAGTTTTAAAGAAATTGGTTACATTGATTTTCCATAAATTCACACAGAAATAAAACATGAGATGAAATCATCACAACAGCTTGCTAGACGTTAATGAAAAATGCAAATGGGTAATTGAGACGAGATGTTTATGGGAAGTATTGAACATTTCAATAAGAACAACGACTAAACAAAAAATTAGAAGTGTAGGAATTTTGGCTCTCTGTTCACCTCGATCTCGCCACTGCCTCCTTGCTAACGACAACTGCGCTTGCTTGGAGATTCAGTTGGGACGGCAATGGTTTAAGGCAAAATCGGAAGCAGAGGCTGAGTGAGGCGAGCAAGGGTTTTGGTCTTCACAGAGAGGAGCGAGGGCTTTGACGTCCACAGAAGAGGCGAGGCCTTTGACGTTCGCAGAAGAGGCGAGGGGATTCGGCGTGGGTGGTGGGATCGAGCAGGCGAGGAGTGGGTTTTTTTTTTTCTTCGGCGCAGGGAGGAGACGAGCAGGCGAGTGCGGAAAAGGCTCTGCGGCTTTGGTGCGGGAGACGGGATCGAGCAGAGAGCGGGAGGACGAAGGAGCTAATCGCACGAGAGAAAAGAAAAACAGACAGGAGCAGGAGCGAGCTGAGCGGAGGATGATGAAATGAGTCCTTCTGTCGAGGTCAATTAGTATAGCCGAACATCAGTGAACCGTTACGTGAAAGCTTTGGCGGGGAATTGAATACCTTCCTTGCACCGAGGAGGCTTAATTGGAAAATAATAACACAGGATTGTTTTCAATTAATATGAGTTTTAAATATTCTGTTTGAATTTTGAAATTTAAAATTTGAAATTATGTGAGCTGGTGATTAGCCCAAATCGAGCCTGAGTCGAACCTAGGTTGAGTCGGGCTCACATCCCGCTAAAAATGCGCATCTATTTTCGTGCCATTGGTGCGCGNGAAGTGCATCCCATAAGCCTTCGAACAATGCTTATACGAGCCTGAACCGCCCCAAACAACAGCCTACAACACTTCAAACATTAATTCCAGCACTTGTAAGCTACCTACAACAGTCCAAATCACAATTTCAGCACCCAAACATTAATTTCAGATTCTCTACAGCACTCTAAAGATTAATTTCAGCACTTGTAAGCTACCTACAGCAGTCCAGATTCTAATTTCAACACCCAAACATTAATTTCAGGTTCTCTACAACACTCCAAACATTAATTTCAACACTTGTAAGCTACCTACAACAGTTTTAAGCACTAAACAACAGTTTTTTATCACTGAACAACACTTGTTCATCATCAAACAACACTTTAAAGCTTTGGACAGCACTCCTAATAATTTTTGAATACTTTACAGCAAATTTCAAGTATTTTTCAGTACTTTTAACTCTCCAAACAACAAAGCAAAACTCCTCGAAATGGTCCAAAAAAAAAAAAAAAGATGTCCCCAAATCCCTCTCCAAATCAACGAATAAAACAGCCCCAAATGATATTTTTACCTTTCTTATAATAGCAAGTAACCAGCCTATGAAATCGACATATAAATCAACCCGAGGAATAACGTTTAATTAAACATAAAAAAAAACAGTAATTAAATTATCTCCAAATCAACAATGATACATGACAAAAAGCTGCTCTTAAAACCTTTTAAATCATAACGTATCAAGCCAACATTGTGGTCGAACTAGAACGGCAAGGCTAGGAAGCCAAGACAACTCTTCAACTAAGCATAAATGTGCAATATACATTGAGGGGAGTATATAAGAGAAATTAACAGGTCAAATTGTTCTTAACCATCATCACATGATGCTTTGTATCATGGAGTAAAGCAAATTTTCAAGTGCAGTTTTAAAGAAATTGGTTACATTGATTTTCCATAAATTCACACAGAAATAAAACAGGAGACGAAATCATCACAACAGCTTGCTAGACGTTAATGAAAACATGCAAATGGGTAATTGAGACGAGAAGTTTATGGGAAGGATTGAACCTTTCAATAAGAACAACGGCTAAACAAAAAATTAGAACTGCAGGAATTTTGGCTCTTTGGTCACCTCGATCTCGTCACTGCCTCCTTGCTAACGACAACTGCGCTTACTTGGAGATTCAGTTGGGACGGCAATGGTTTAAGGCAAAATCGGAAGCAGAGGCTGAGTGAGGCGAGCAAGGGTTTTGGTCTTCACATAGAGAGCGAGGGCTTCGACGTCTGCAGAAGAGGCGAGGCCTTTGACGTTCGCAGAAGAGGCGAGGGGATTCGGCGTGGGTGGTGGGATCGAGCAGGCGAGGAGTGGGTTTTTTTTTTTCTTCGGCGCAGGGAGGAGACGAGCAGGCGAGTGCGGAAAAGGCTCTGCGGCTTTGGTGCGGGAGACGGGATCGAGCAGAGAGCGGGAGGACGAAGGAGCTAATCGCACGAGAGAAAAGAAAAACAGACAGGAGCAGGAGCGAGCTGAGCGGAGGATGATGAAATGAGTCCTTCTGTCGAGGTCAATTAGTATAGCCGAACATCAGTGAACCGTTACGTGAAAGCTTTGGCGGGGAATTGAATACCTTCCTTGCACCGAGGAGGCTTAATTGGAAAATAATAACACAAGATTATTTTCAATTAATATGAGTTTTAAATATTCTGTTTGAATTTTGAAATTTAAAATTTGAAATTATGTGAGATAGTGATTAGCCCAAATCGAGCCTGAGTCGAACCTAGGTTGAGTCGGGCTCACATCCCGCTAAAAATGCGCATCTATTTTCGTGCCATTGGTGCGCGTGCGTGACCCTAGCAATACGGGTGTCATTTCTAGCTAAAGTTAACGTTTCGGACGCGTCGGTGCAGTCTGTTTCGTCATCGGGTGTTGTCCGGACAAATTTGCCGGCGGTCGGGCTAAAAAAAATGTCAACCTCTTGTGTGGTGTAGCGAGTGCGTGAATTGCGGCGTTTGCGAGTATTCGAGTCATGGCGGGTTCACCTATGGCCGTCTCATCCTATGGGAACTCATATTTGGGCCTCCTATATGGTAGTCCTTAGCCCTTGCAACTAAGAGTCGAGTGTTTGAGACTACTCATGCGAGGTCAGCACAAAAATGAGTCAAGATGCGGCTCGAAGTTCTATGGGAGGTGGGCTCCATTACTAGTCCGCTAGGATGATCAATAAGGAACTTTTAAAGCTAGATCCTGGGTTCTAGGAGTAAGAGACTAAGACCTCACTAAAAATGAGGTCAACAGGAAGTTACAACTGACTTTGGTGGAATTAATATCCATCTGTGCGGTAATATTACCCTGTTGACTTCTCCTGACATTGCTCCCATATGTTTTTGAAATCTTCACCCGTTTCATATAGATCCTTTATGACCTCAAAGCCCACAACTCAAGCATGCATGGATGTTATCAATAAATGTCGACGACTCAGTGCATTCGCTACTCAGTTATGGTTTCCCGCCTTGTGTTTAGTTTAATCTGGAATGAAGCTAGAAATTCCACCTTGGTGGCTTGTTGTCCCTTTAGTTTGTTCTGGCTATTGAGGAATTTTAGGGCATCGTGATCTATAAATAGTGTAAACTCGTCGGTTAGCAGAATGACTCTAGCGTTTCAGAGCTCTTACGATGACGTAAAATTCTTTATCGTAAGTTGAGTATTTCCTCTTGGGCTCGTTCACTTTCTCACTGAAAAAGTGATGGGGTGCTCTCCTTGGCTTAGTATTGCTTTGGTCCCCACACCGGAGGTATCACATTCTACCTCAAAAAGTTGGTTGACGTCTTTTAGAGCTAGCACGGGTGCCCGAGTTACCTTTTCTTTTTGCGTGTTAAAATTGTCATGGGCTAATGCTGTCCAAGTAAACTCCTTTCCTTTTTAAAGTTCAGTCGGAGGAGACGTGAGTGCTGAATTTTCTGATAAATCTTTGATAGAAGATGCCAACCCCAAGAATTGCCTCAGCTCTGTGAATGATTATGGTACAAAGCAGGTGATGATGGCCTCTATCTTTACGTGATCCATCCAAATGCCTGCACTAGACACGATGTAACCCATAAAACATACTTGGCTTGTCATGAATTGACATTTTTTTTTCAAATGGGCATATAGTTGCTCAACTCGCAGTACTTCAAATATCGCCTTCAGGTGATGCAAGTGATTTTCATCCGATCGGTTGTATACTAGAATGTCGTCCTAAAAGGTAATGACAAACTTTCCAATGTGAGGTTGGAATACGCATAACGGTCCGCTCATACAATCCATCCCGGGTCTTGAAGGCTGTCTTCCACTCGTTTCCCGACCTCATCCGTATCTGGTGATAGCCGCTACACAAGTTTGTCTTGGAGAAAATAGTGACTCAATGTAGCTGGTCGAAGAGATCATCCAAGCGGGTTATGACAAATCGGTACTTGTTGGTAATCTCATTAATGGCTCGGCTATCGATGCACAGTCTCTACGATCCATCCTTTTTGGGCACCATTAGGGTCGGGACTGCACACAGATTGGTGCTTTCTCTCACTAGCACCCTTTCAGTAAGGTTTGTACTTGTCGTTGTAGTTCTTCATACTCCACAGGTCTTAAACCGTAGGCTGGTCAATTTAGCAATGCGAATTTTGGTATAAGGTTGATGGCATGCTGAATGTCCCTTAGTGGTGGTAGTCCCTTTGGTAAGTTATTGATCATAACATCCTGAAAGTTCTGTATCAATGGTTGCAGTAGTGCTGATACCTCTCTTTCTTCCTTGCCTCTTTCTAGGTGGAAGTCATGCAAGTTTTACATGGGCAATTCTGACCGACTGCAGGAAAGTGGTACGCGGAACTTCAGTTGTCTCAGTATCCCCGCCTTTGACATCCTTAGCATGTAGTAAAACTATATGTTTTCCATCCTTCTTGAAAGAATAAGTATGTTTGAACCATCATGTTGAGTTTTGCGATCAAACTGCCAAGACCTACCTAACAGAATAAGACAGGCGTCCATAGGACCACGTCACACCATATTTGTTAGTGTAGTTGATCTCCGATGGAGAAATCAAATATTCACCACTAATCCACACATATCTCTTTGTCGTTCTTCAGTCAGGTAAGAGAATATGACTGAGGATGCTTATGTGTGTCCAATCTTAATTTTTTTATCATGAGTGTGGATACCATGTTCTCACAACTCCCATTGTCGATGATTAGGCTGCAGGCCTTCCCCTTGACAGTGCACTTGGTGCGAAAATGTAATGTCTTAGCCAAGATTGGTCCTGCTCAGGATTGGATTGTAGTATTCGTTGCACGACTAGTGCTTCTCCTTAATCTCTGTGGAGCTAAAGCTCTTCTTTTGGACTCTCTTCTGATTCCTCATCGACTTCCTCAACAATGCCTTGATCTTTGAGTGTGACAATTTGACTTGTTGGGTAGCTGGAGGCTATGTGACCGTAGTCGTGGCACCAGAAACACTTCCTGGCGGGCACTGTATTGGAGGAACTACCTTTCTATGGTGTCTTCCCGCTTTGATCAGCCCTATGAGTTCGTTGTCCAATTTTGTTATTTCCTCGGGCTTTGTTAAAGGTGGTGGTATGAACAATGACTGTTGTCTGCTTTGCTTCCGCTGTCTTTCCACCTTCAGGGCTAGTGTCTGGGCATTCCCTAACGTTCAGTATGGTTGTAGTTGTATCGCATTGCTAATGACAGGTTTCAGGCCTCCGAGATATCTGACGATCATGTGTTCTTTTGGCTCTGGCATCTCTCACTCTAGCTGCAAGGTTGTTGAATTAGGCTGTGAACTCAATTGATAGATCTCGTTGTTGCAAGTTGTGGAGTTTTAAGAACATGTCCTGGCGATAGTGTGGTGGAATGCATTTTTTTTTCATTGCCTTTATTCTCCCACCTAGTTATCTTTTTACTTCCTTCCCTTCTCCTCCGCTTTTGTAGATTCTCCCACCATAAGGGAACATTCATCTTTAGCTTAATTGCAGCTAGTCTGACTCATTTTTCCTCTTGTACATCTTTGTACTCGAATATTGGTTCGACTGTTTGCAACCAGTTGATAAACTCATCGGGGTTCATGCTTCTCTCGAACTTTGGGAGGTTCATCTTGATGCCAAAGTTCCTCTGACCTGTACTAAGGTTTCGTAGCGTCCGTCATAACCTAAAATTATTATTCCTAACACTAAATATCATTTCCTCTACCTTAAATCCTAAATCCTAACTCTGCCACCAAGGAGACATATGTCGGACCCTACTCGGGTTGATACATAGGGAGATTCGTCGACTTCAGTAGAGGTTGGTAGAGATGCATGAAGGGACATAGGGGGAGATTACCCTTAATTGGGATTTAGAGAGTCGAAGGAGAGAAGGTTGATGCAATAGAGAGAAGACATCAGTGATGAGTAATGCTTGCCTCAATGCTTTGGAATTCACTATTGAATATGTTCGAGGAGACCACTTATGTAGGACACGTCGACATTAAAGTGGATCTACCAGAGTTCGATAGAAGTATGGATCCATATGATTTTCTCGATTGGTTGCAATCTATAGAGCTAATATTCAAGTATAAGGATATGCAAGAGGATAAATATGTAAAACTAGCAGCTACATAATATCTTTTTTTGTGGTGGGAAAACTAGTGGAGGCAAAAGAATAGAGAAGACATTGACAATATTACGAAGTTGGAGAAGCAGAAGACAATGCAGAGAAAATACTTACCTCCTCACTACTGGATATGTTTACGAGACTCCATCACCTGTAGCAGAGAGACCTTTCAATGGAGTAGTTCATGATGCAGTATGAGCAGTTGCAGATGAAGTGTGATTTGGTCGAGTCATAGAAACACATCATAGCTTGTTATTTGGGAGGCCTGATGCCGTTATTGGCAACGTGGTATAACTGCAATCCTATTGGTCACTTGGAGATATCCATACCTTAGTGTTGAAATTGGAAAGACTGCAGAAATAGAGCAAACAATCACCACCAGTCAGGTAACCACCTACGGTGGGAGTCATCAGTAGGAAAACGCTTTCGTAAGTTGATCAAACTGATTCAAAGAAGGACATAGCCAACCCCAGTTAGAAGAATCCTGAAAAGAGTAGCACGCCTACTATAGTCCCGCTAGACAATGCTTCAGATGCCACGTATATGGGCCCATCACCTCCAACTGCCGACAAACCGAGTTGTTTTTTATTGTGCAGGGCATAGTGGAGGAGGTTAGCGACAATGAGATAGCTGAAGAACAGGGTGAGTTGTATCATCTCCTACTGGATGAAGGTGAGATGCTCGTGATTTAACAGGTTCTACGGACTAAGGATACCAGAGATCCGCAATTGCTTAACCACAACATATTCTACACTCGTTGCACTGTGAAAAGGAAGATGTACAGTCTCATCATCGATGGAGTGAGCAACAAGAACGTGACATCTACACAAGTGATAGAGAAATTGGGTCTCATGACTTGAAGGCATTCCAAGTGGTATTCCCTGATGCGGTCGAAGGAGAACAGGGCCAACATTGACTAGAGGTGCCTAGTGAAGTTCTTGATTGGAAACCAATTGCAGAATCAGGTGTGGTGAGACGTGGTCCCCATGGATATTTGTCATGTTTTGTTAGAGAGATCGTGACAATTTGATCGTAGGACTCAACACGATGGATTAAGAAACACCTTCTTCACTAAGGAGGGGAAAGTGTATCAACCTTATTCCTTCGTCTGAGCCCAAGATCGCAGAAGTCATTGCCAGTAGAGCAATATCGGTGGGACTGGTTTTGGTGACGACGGAGGATGATAGGACTTAGACACCAATTCCAAACATGAGACAATCACGACAGAGAACATTTCAGGATATCAAGATCGATACCCTACCACCATGTCCACCACCATTTAGGGAGGCTCATATTAACCTCGCTTCAGATCAGGTGGAGCCAGCCTTAGCTATTTTGGTAGGATTCAACAATATATATGTGACACGCATGCTCAAGACAGTTCAATAGTAAGCTCCCAAAAGATTGGACCGATATATGTGTTTGCTCACATATGGAGTTGCCTTGGGGGACAATACAGTCGTCAATGGGATCCATGTGCTTGTCGGACCGTAGTTAAGGAACCTTCAGAGTCGGGAGGTTTACAACAGCGCCATCACCGACAATGAGAAGACAAAAGCTTCGACAAATAAGGTCGAAGTTCCCCAACCCTGGGAGATTGACGGTGGGATTTCACACTAAATCAGTCAGTTTAATATGGTGTTGGTGCAACATGGAGGCTGGACCGACCGGCTAGCTATTGGGATGTAATTATGCCCCTTTTTCCTCTCTTCTCCTACCTATTTCTAAATATATTGCTTATTGTTTTAGGCTTTAATTTTTGCTGAATGTCTGTCCAAACTAGCCCTTGACGATTGTTTTCTCAATCTAGGGTTGTGTCTAAAGGCGAGAAGGTGCTCTAGTTGTAACTCGTCGGAGTTAGTGATCCCCAATAAAGGTTCGAGGTGTGCTCCGACTATAACTTGCTTTCGTTTGGATAGGTATACTTCCGACTTCCCCTCTCTTGTCTGTTGCCACCCTCACCGATGCACCAACTTTCCATGCTCCCAGCCGTCTCACCCCCAACACCTTCCTTTCTGTTTCATTATCCTCATATCTCCTCAACCTGTCGCCTTGTCTTTCCCCTGCCCTCTAACTTGCTATCACAAGCCGCTCTAGCCCTTCCCTGCTACAACAAACCCACTAGACAACATGCAACCTACCACCTACTAGCATATCTTCTGCGAGCTAGTCGTCACCCATCCCCTTCGACGCTGTCCTCAGGTGTTTTTGCATGTTTTTTATTGTGTATTTTTTTTATTTTGAGGAGTCGCCATTGTAACAGACTTGAATTTCGACAATAATATTTCTGTTTTGAGTGTGGTTTGGATTAATTCCTATAGCAAGATAATTATTGCAACGACAACTTTACATAATTTTATACGGAGACATCTATCTCAGAACAATGTTAATTTCAAGGTCTTAGATGAATATCCAATATGCATATCTGTAGAAATATTTGAATATTGGGCATAACAATCAATGCTCGAGGAAGACTTTGGTGTGAATGACTTCAACACATCAGATGAAGAAGGTGTTCGGGAGATGATCTAGCTATGAGAAAAGATTACAAATATTTAAGTGAACTTATTGAGTAATTTAATTAATATTTTGTAGTGTTTTATGTTTGATGTTTACTATATCAGATGTATTGAGGATTTGTTGATTTTTATTTTCTCTTCCATATTTTGATATTTTAATTTTCAAAGTTATGACTTTAGAGATTCATATTTTTTTGTGTTTTTTCTTTTGATTTTTAAATCTAATATTCTTTTTGTTTTATTGCATATGTAGTCTAATTTGTAAATTAAAAGCATAAAGTATTATAATATCAGGAAAAATTAAGTTCAAGGTGATCAAGTACTTCAAACGCTATATATTATCATTCCGGAATGCAGTGTTATTTATACACGTTAAGAAGAGAAGATAGCTATGAGGGAATATTTTATTGTTATTTCAGAAATATGATGCATGAATATTGCATATTTTTTTATAGCCTAATGGTATAGAGTTTGCTACGAATAAAGACCGAGTCAAGAGAGATGTTGTTGACAAAAAATATATTAAAGACTTGATCGTCTGGACATGAAGATGAATTTCATTATTGCATTAATGGTTGTATTTGTACTTTTTACTATTATGATATTACGTGTAAAGTGATGACTTAATATTGATGTATTGGAGAAATTGAACTTCTAACGTAGTTTCTATATTGTTGAATTTTTTTTTTGTTATTTTGTTATAATTTTTTAAAAAACCGCAGTTATTCAGTTAATTTACGTTTATAACGGCATAACTGACTTTTTTTATCAAAAATAGCTGCAATACAACCTATTATTCAAAGAGACCGACTGCTATTCCCACAACTTTCTGACTGCAACTTACACTGGCTCTTCAAAAAATAGCAGCCACCCCAAACACATCTTAAGTGAGGCGAAGGGACATAAAGATTAATGAAGTTGTATTTCTAAGGGTTTAGAAGAGTTTTGGGTGGTATTAAAGAAACTATAAATTTATGTGTTAGTTATGTAGATAATGAAGATTGGGTGGTATAAATTTAAGTCCCACTTAAAAATAGTCATGCATTAAATAACCTATTAATTTTCTTTCCTTGCCAATAATTGTTTGTGAGTTTTTTTCATGGCTTCTTGAACAATATTTAGACCTTTTCATCTCTTTCATTTCCAACGTAGTGAGGTTAATCTTACCAAGTTTTAATACTTTTGTCAAAATAATATTTCATGAATTTTTGGCTTGGCCTATCAACTTCATTTTAGCTAAAGCGATTTTTCAGCAGTCATCTATTTTATACCATTTTAAGAACTCATTCATTTGGATCTTCCAATTCAAAAATTTATTTGGGTTATGAATAACTTCAAGTTGGTTGTTTCTGTTTTCAACTTTCTTGGAGGGAGCATTATATTCTTGAGCCCTCCTATTGTGATTTTCAGGTTGTTTGTATTTTTTTATAAATTGGTGCCCTCCTAATGTGTGGCCTGTTACACAATATAATATGCTAGTTTTTATTTTTAGTTACAGTTAAACATGTAACTAAATGCATTGGTTTAAACGTAATTGTAGTGAGTTTGTCTTACAAAAATAATGCTTGATGAAAATAAATGAAATATAAGTTGTATTGGGGGAAAAAATCAACAATTGTTAGCAAGTCATTTTTATTAGCAATATGATAAACATGCATAAAATAGTAAATCAAATGCAAGTACTAAGTGAATATAGTTCAAGCTATTATGATCTAAAACACATTCATGGGTTTGCAAAAATAATTTATTGATGTGTATCACACCCCATATTCATTGACCAGCTTATGATTAGGCTTGTGTTCGATGTGGTGCTCATTAAGTGTCGTCATAAATTTTATCATAAGCTTTCCAAATAACATGCTATCAGCTAGGGTTTATAGTGGTTACCCAGGGAGAAATTGAATTTGCCACTTGTTGTTGACAATTTTTAGAAGGTTTATTGTTGTTGCTTTGGTGCACTCTTCAATTTCTCCATATTTTAACTTTGATACCTAAATTGGTGGATATGTGTAGCGGGATATTGAAGTGGGACGACTTTAGCTTGTTGATTTTGATGTGGAGGGATTATTTGATGTGACAAAAGGGTATGCTTGACTATCATTATTTTTTCGTTTCGGATAATGGTGAGGGCTAGGGTTAGCTTTGCTTGGGGTGAGGCCAAGATGTAAGGAGAGATACATGGATGCTGTCGGAAGGAGTTGAAATTAGGGTTTATCATGGTAAAAATTGAGAACTTGAAGGAAGTTGAAAAGAGCTTTGGGAGATGATTGAGAGCTTGAGTGTAGGAGAGAGATACAATTATGAACTAAAGTACTAGTAAATAAAAGGATAAAAGTATTATGGTTGGTTTTTAACCACCAAGCCTCAACTAAGGTTTGACCACTAAGCCAAGAACCCACCCAAGTTAAGAGAACTTCAATTCTAATTTCACCAAAAGTTTTATTACCTTTTATTGTTCTTTTTCATGCGATTTGTGAAATCTGCAATCTTTTATGGCATCTAAGCTATTCTCATGTACAATTGGCTACTCTATTGACCAATCATGCTAGCAGCTTGTGAACAGAGATGGTAGTGCTGCAGAAGCTGATTAGAATTTGATCTGTGCTAAGGTAAGAAATTTGTACCTGTTTTCACTCTCAATCTTCTAATTAAACTGTAATGAACCCATTTTATGACTTGCAGGTGGAAGTGTTTCCTCATTAACATCTTACAGCCTTTTTTGGGCTTTTTTTTGTACTGCTGGCAACCTCTGGGAGCACTGATATCTGACCATTGAACGCTTTTGGGTAGCATTGAAATCCTTTTTGTGGTATGGACCAATAGTTAATATTTCCATGGGCATACTTTTGTCAGTTTGAACCAACCACCTAGTTTAATAATTAGATATACTTTTATCTTTCATTGCGGTTTGAGGATTATATTACTGATAGCTGAGACTATTGCTTTATACCCTTGTAAAGTTGATTAAGACTGAATGGAAGAGATGGGCCAAATAAACAATGTTAGCAAGGTTTATATTTTTATCTGTCCGGAAAATGTTATCGAGGACACTTAATTAATTTCAACATATATTTAACTTATCCCTGATTTTTTTTAACTAGAGTGGTTGATCATATGGATGCGTAGAATTGCAGCCAAAACATTTTGTAGCCAATGAAACTATTAAAATATGAAAGAATTTGGGCTGCAGTTTGGCTACTATTCTTGGTCAAAGTTTCTTACCTGAAACTGCAATGTTAGTGTCTATGAAAAATTGGCAGCGGTGCTTAAAATTTGTGTCACTGTGGCTGTGTTGTTGGAGAAGATTATTTTTCCGAAGTTATGATTTCAACTATACAATTATCACTCTTCAATAAAAAAAAGGGATTCAGAGCTAAGCAAAAGACCTTACGGATTCTTAAAATTTGAACACCGTAAATGACAACGACCTTGCCAGGAAAATGGACAACTTTCCGGCAATGTCTTCGGCAAAGTTTGCAGAACTTAAAAATTTGTTGATAATTTTGTTGAATCCATTGATGCAGGCTTGTCATCTGTGCAGTTTAAATGTGCAACATATCTAGGGAGTAAAATCATTAGGAAAGAGGCAGAGCCAGTACATCAAAATACCATATTGAATTTTACAGGAAATGGCCCATTGCAGCATTAGTAGACATGCAGTCACAGTTAATTTTGGAGTAAAGTGTTGGTACTTGTTAGTGCTAATAGAAACATAATTTTAGTTAACATATTGCAATGAACGTAGTGTAACTACTTGCAATAAGCATTTCATGTGTAAATATAAGATGCCAGCTTTAAAAAAAATCATACGAATCCTTATTATTTTCTTAAAAGGTCACCACTTTTCTGATTATAATGAAAATTCTCTTATTACACCTTTATGATGGATCTGCTGGTACACATTTCTTACCTGTAACATCTGAGTGAAAAGCCTGCGGCAGATACAAATTAGCATGAAGATGTTAAAACTCTATAATCACATTAGCTATCAGATAAAGAAGTTAGAAACCCTGCCAAAAAGATTCATATATGCAAGTCCATCTTGTGTGCTCTTTTTACGAGTGCGTGTGGTGAGGGTGAACATGCCGTCAACAAGAAGATGAGCAACACTGAGGAAAGACACTCCTAGAGAAGAGGAGAAAGGGGACTTGCACAATAACCAGCTCAGTTCTTCTATTCCTAATCGCGGGCTATTTCAAAGATATTCCTTCCTGCGCTCCGCTTTGACATCCAGAGGCCTCCAACACACCTCTCGCGAGCAGATCTCCACTTTCGACCTCGCTAAACTTACCTTGAAAGCCCAAGCTGCAATTTTTTTTTTCTCTATGCTGGCTTCTCCACTCCACCGCCTGCCAAACTGAAATGCTATCTTTCGTAGCCGGCCCCCAATCATTCACGCGGATTTGGAGCTCCCCTCACTGTCGTGCGAATATAGCAACAAGTGGGCGTGGATTCTACTTCCTGCCAGACAACCAACTCACCAATGCATTGGAATAACGCCAAAAGTACCAAATAAGTCCATACAGATTCAAGCTGTGAAGTATGCATCATATGTATCTGTCGGTCGACCACCCGTTAACCGGCCACATACCGACCGACCGACGTTTGTCCGGTCGCCTCCCTCTAAAGGCCGACAGCCTACTTTTTCTCTTTATTGTTCATGAAATTCAACGCACCAGTCGCAAGTGTCGAGGACTATCCGCAGACCGACCATCTACCGATTGGCAACATATCGACCGACCGCCGGCTGCCTCCCCTGCAAAGGCCCTGATCGTTTGCTGCCCGCGGAAGTTGTCATTCTTTCTCTGTCGGGTGCAGGTCATATCGCTCAACTGTTGTTCGGCTAGTTAGCTGTCACCCGGCCGACCGACCTCCGTACGGCCTACCCACCGTAAAGGCTATAGTGCAATTTTTCCTCTGTTGCACGCATATCTCATCAGCAAACTCTACCGGATCCGACCAGCTGACTCACTTCTTTTTGATAACCTTATTGCTCTAGCCGGCCACATACTTCTAGACGCATGTCTCAAAATTGTACAGAGAAAAGCGTCTTCACCGTACAGAGAAAAGATTTCTTCCGAACACCGCACGTCTGGCGGCCACGTCGCCGTGCACATCATCGGCAGGCGACATCCGGACGTGCAGACGTCCAGACAAAATATTTTTTCCACCGTAAATTGCCAAGCTGGCCCAAACATCCAGGAGGTTGGTGAATACGACCGATCCACGACCAAGACGGTCGACTCACGTGCATTTTTTTACGGATCGAAATATCCAAAAAAGTTTTTCTCTAAAATATATGTCAACTCTTCTAATTATGTTTTTCCAGGTTCAACTGAGACCGGGGGCACTCGAAGAATTCACATGCGATGCTCGGAGAACTAAAATCTGACGAAGAGAATAAAAGACTCCCCTCCGAGGTGAGCAAATGACCGACCCTCTAAGCATAAAAAAGACATGTCTCTAAACTCAGAACATGTAAAACTCTGGAGATGGTTTTCTGCTCAGTAGCGACAACCTCCTCGAAGAGTAAGACTCAAATCTTTCCAGCAACGAGTCTCGTTGGTTACCCTCGCGAAGGCAACAACTAGATCTTCCTAAGCCCTAGCGAAAGGTGATGCCCGACCGAGGCGATGAATCAACCAAACAAATGAGACACATGCTTTGTAAAACTTGAGCTAAGAGTTTGACGAACTACAACACAGCAAAAATGACCAATGGTTTTTCCGAAGACTTGAGTCGTTAGTCAACCCAAAACATCCAACTGTCACAATCAAATAGCAAGGTGAGAGTAAGATACGAAAATAACAAAGGTAAAAATTGATCCAGAGCTTTATCTATTTTTTGAATGAAGTATTAACACTTTTTTGCTAGCATTGACTAAGTAGCAGATGAAGTCAACAAGGTCGGCAATCAAGCCAGAATAAACGACCAAATACTTCAATAAACAAGGCGCAAAACGACGCTGAAATGAAGGGAGTATAACTAGTCCATTATTATTACATTTTGGGCATATTTACAATCTCTCATTTATTTTATAGTTTCAATTCCAACAAGTAAGAAACTTGAGGATATTTGTGCATGATGAAAAAGTGCTCGCGCAGATCTAGAGGACATCTGACGGTAGCAGAGACTGGCTAACCACCACCTCAGTCTGTCGAGCGACCACAATCGAGCGACTACCTCAATTCTTTGAGCGAAAACCGTTGTGCGACCATTTCGATTCATCGAGAGACCACCGTTGAGCGACCACCTTGATTTGTCAAGATGGCCATTATAGAGCGACCACCTAAGTTTGTCGAGCGACCACCATTGAGCCACCACCTCGGCCGACTGCCTCATTGGACAGGCCCAGATATACCAAAGGGTGCCAGAGACGTGAAGAGATGCCAACGAAAATAACTCCTAGGGGCAAGTTTGTACTTTTACAGTTGTCACTATAGAGTATAAATAAAGGGACCTTTTATGTAAAAGGGGAGGCAGGCCATTTTGGTTCTCCCCCGCTTCTAACATATATTATGTATATATAAAATGAGTTTGAAAGCCCGGCAAATGTCCCCACTTTACCTCATTGGGGACAATTGCCGCGCCAACTCTTTCTCTCTCTCTCTCGGTTTCCTACCGCTCTATGCTTTGGGCATGTACCACATGACAACTTTAGATTCAACAATATAGTAAGCATATATGCACTCTCATACCTGTAAAATGAAAGAAAAGTGATTTGCATTAATTTTGTTTATAACGGTTGCATTTATTTGTCCCAATGAATGATGCTTTCCATCAAAAAGGGTTATGGTCGATGCAAACAGTTCGAATCCAGCTTTAAAAAATTGCGAATGCTAATGTAAAATTGTTTTAGGTTTATCCAGCAAATATTTCTATTTAAATTGGAAGCATGGAACCCTGCATAAACTGTTCTAGATTCTTCAACTTTCTTCTGGCGGGAGCGTACCAACGCTATAGTAATTGAAAGAAAACAAACCCTAAAAAGCCACAACTAAACCTTTAAATGTTAATCTCTGCTGAGGATATTTTTTTGAAGTGTCTGTTCGGTACCGCTTTGGTTAATAAACAAGTCAGTGGGATTTTAATGAAAACTGCCTCAAGGATACAGCCGGCCAGAGTTAAACTATAACGGGAAATTCAATTAGTAACCGCTCTCAGATTGAAGAGGCATAAAATTGATAACAAGTTAATGATTTATTTAGCAACTTATTTGTTGATACTTTGTTAATGAATTTGTCAAATATTGATGGGAGCTTTAGTTATATACTGGTGAACCTATATGTTAAATCTGTACGAGTGTGTTTTGAGTTAATTTGCTTTAATCTAAAACTTCAAACAAAGCTTCTTCGTTTATTCCTTAGTCCTTGTGAAATGGGGACTTTCAATTTGCAGGGTGTCAAAGGTCAATTGAATCTCAAAATCAATCCAAATCCAGGTAAGAGTAACTGAACCTTAAAGATTGTTTTGTATAGATCGAGTCAAGACTGAGCTCAAATGGAACTTGTGAAGGCTTTACTGCACTATGCTAGATCAGATTGTTTTGTATAGATCGAGTCAAGACTGAGCTCAAATGGAACTTGTGAAGGCTTTACTGCACTATACTTTGAACAGATCTAGCTTATTTTACACCTCCCTTATGATATCTTCATTCAATCAAGCATCATTGGTTTCATCGTCACCACACTGTAGCGTTAACATGAGTATGTAAATATTTTCATGCATAGATAAAAGATAAAGGTGGCATATATGTCAATGTTGAAATTTAGGTGTTAGATATGTAAATACATAGGAATTTAATGACTTGATGTAAATCCTCCTTTTTTTTGTCATTCATATGGATTTTAAATTAACTTTATCTCTCTGCTGTACAGGTGCATGCTCTATTCTTTCTTCTATACACCAAAACAACTTGCGCCTTCTTTCCACAACATTGCCTTAAAATATGTCATCTCCGAGTTTATGCGATGCAACCATTTTACTTTTTCCCTTACATAAATACATTCATCTTAAAATGCTCATTTCTGTCGCATTTATTTTATTTTAACCAACATGTTTGCCTTTTCATAGCATTTATCTCTTAATCTCATTTCTCAATGTTATTCTCTCACAACAAAGCTCCTAATTTATATTTTCTTCTTCATAAATTAAGTTTGATTCTATAACTTAAAGCATAGGTGTATCACCTTTCTATATTAGCCAATATATCTCATAGTGGCTGAACTTTTGCATTACTTGATCCTCAAAATTATAAAATGATTAATAACAAGATCACATTCATTAAAATTGCATGCCATTTACTTATTCTAATTTAAAGAATCATAAACTTTTCTTCTTCAGTAACTCCGCGTCAAAAGTAAACAAGCTATTTAGGGTTGACATGTAAATACAATAAACGAAGGCAACTCCGTTTAAATTTATGTTGGAAACATCTCCATGACCAAGACAAAATGGTATATATTATGTTCAGATCTTTGACGTAATCTCTTAATCTCTTTGATCACTTCATAAATCTTATAATGCTGGTCATTTTTTCATTGTAAATATATATAAGTAATCTTATAATCTCTTTGATCACTCCATAACTCTTTTATTGCCACGCATTGATTCATTGTAAATATATGTGCATAATCTTATAATCTCTTTGATCTCACATCTCTTTTAATGCTAGGCATTGATTCATTGTAAATATATATCTTAAATGACACATTTTCTCCTCAATGTTCACTCGGTATAAATAATTTTCATGGCGATTAATCACACAGACTTTGAAGTAAAAGAAAAATCATTTGAAAAATGCCCTCATTGTACCTCTATACAATCATGTGTGACTTACATAAGTAAATAAGTACAAGCATATAGATGATGCAACATTAAACACACTCACATAGGCATATTGCCATGCAATTAAGTGCACAAAAATAAATGAATCCATTATATATAAGTTGGAAAATATATATATTGAGTAAAGAATAAACACTTTAAGCAAATAAAATCCCAAATCTAAGAAAAAAGATAGGTGCCTGCCACCTGAGAGGTGAATCCTTTTAGGGTTCCTCTTTGGCATGGGTTGTTAGCTTGTTGTCGCTTGCTAAAATCAAGATGCCGTCGAGCTTAAAAGAGAGACGATTTAGAGGGAGTTGTAGTAGCTGCACAACTTTCAATATGCTGTTAATTCTATACCAGCAGGCAAAATAGAGGAGAAAAATCAAATATGTGGGATTGGTTGTAATGTGTAGTGGAGATCAAGAGGTGAAAACAAAAACCCTAAAACCTAAACTTACTATTTGTGACTGTCATATTGTTCTTGGTTTGATTCAATGATTGAATTGCGATGTCCAAATTTTATTCAAAAAGCACTCCGCGAGCTTTTGAGTTGAGTTTGCTAAAACTTGAATTCAAGCTCATTTATTTGATGAATGATAAGGTTGGCTCAAGTTCAAGTTTGTGGCTCGATAAACTTTACTTTTAAGCTTGCCATCGAGTCGGCTTGAGCAGAGTCGTAGCCAAACTTGGCTCACTTACACTTATTATTTCGATAGATTTGAAAATAATTGTATTTGTTTTGAAATTAATATTACATATAAATAATTTTTATTGTACTTTTCAAAAAAAAAAAAAAGACAATTTGTAAGTTTGACCTAATACAATTTATATCACAATATTCTAACAAATTTTATTCAAATTTGGACACCAAGATGCAAAGCTTCACAGGAGGTCAAAATTATGGAAGAACGAAGTAATATGTGTGACTTTTTAATTGTCGGTGAAAGTAATAGAGATGATCTTATTAAATAAATTATCAAATGAATAATAGCTACTAAGTAATGCTATGGAATTCATCTTGGCTTCTTGGTAAAGAGTTGTCTTTCAAACAAGAAGTCTTAGGTTCAAGATTTTGCATATGTTGAGTGCCTCATGAATGTGTGGAGAAAAAAACAATGTACTTTAAAGAAGTAATGCCTACATATGCCATTTTTTTACATGAAGTTTTTTAGCTTTAGGCCAAATTATATTATAAAAAAGAATGGATGGCATAAATTAGACCGCCTGAGACAACCCATGTCATCAAAATTTGAATATTTATGTTAATCATTAGTCAAATGAAAATTATAGATATTTATTGACCTAATGCCAAGAATCAATGTACCCTTCAAAAAAAAATTTTTGCTTAAGTCACATATCCCTCACCTAAACTTCTTTTTACTTTCACATGTATAACATCTTCCATATGCACAAAAACATGTATTTATCTCTTTAAATGTTAAAAATATTGATAGTTTTTGTGATATTAAGAAATTACGTTGTATTCATGTAAAAAGGCAAAGTTTTAATGTATAGCATGATCACAATTAATGGTATCGGATAAGAATTTTTAATGAAAACAAAAGTAATATTCAAGACAATACTGAAAATCATCTATACTGAAATTCAGCAGGGATGTGAATGGCTAAGCAGAAATGAGAAGCATACACTGTAACTGCAACTATGGAAAAAGAGCTTTAATGGATAACAATAAATAGCGAGCACAAACCAAATTTACATATGGAACATATTTAACTGACAGAATACTCTCACGCTATAGTCTTTGAACTTTGAATTCACTATACATTTCCCCATGAACGCCTTTGGCTCCACAGCAGAACGAGGCCACTTCGGCCAAACGAGCGAGTGATTCTCTTACGAGGAATGGCATTTACATACATACCTCTCAATTCCTATTTATTTACATGTCCGACACCTAAACTTGACTTTTTTTACATTTATAACATTCAAATCTTTTATATCACATAAAAAATACAACTATATTAACTTTTCAATAGTGAAATACACTTTTTTATGCATGGGCAAGGTGGTATAAATGTAAAAATTGAAGTTTGGGTGTTAGGTATGTTGATACATAGGAATTAAGTGTTTGTAAATCTTCCTTGAAATTACTGTGGCTGTTTTCTGAAGAAGGGTTTCTGACAAATTAGAAGCCTCTCATCTTTGTTAGCTTCTATCTCTACCATGCGTGCTTCCCATCTCATCTGTGTTATCACTGATCTGAGCAATTCAACAAGTGGTGCTGAGTCATGAACTATGACCCAGCCCTGCATCAGAAAGAAAGATGTGGTTATAATGCTCTAATAAATAATTTAAAACATCAATAGCGAACTCATACATCCCCCTCTTCATCCCAATTACACTAATAATAATAATAAGAAGAAGGAAAATTTTCATACATACCACAAAGTTCTTATGCATTTACATATCTAACACATGAAGTATGATATTTACATTTATAACATCTTGGTATTAAAAACCAATGCACTAAAATATGTGTTTCGCTTTTAAAAAGTTAGGGACAATGAATTTTTTTATGTGATGTCAGATCTTTGAGTTTTATATATGTAAATATGAAAGTTTTAGGTGTTAGGTATGTAAATATATAAGAATTGTGCGGTATATATGTAAAAGCGCCTAATAATAATAAATTAAAAAAAAAATCAACAGGCTAATGGCCGCAGATAAAAAGTAGTTTTAATATTGAATCTGGGAAGCACTATAGATAATAAGCTCAAGCAATGATATTGTTTTGAGTAAAGTGTCAAAATAGTCCCAATTATTTACATTGGGTCGTTTTAGTCTCAAAGTTCGTAGAAATGTGAAAATGATCCTCAGACTCTTTAAAATAAAGCTCGAATAGTGTACCGTGGGACTATTTCAGCCCCAATTTAAAGAATCTGTGAACTAGTTTAAGACTTCTATAAACTTTGGGACTAAAATGGCCTCACGTAAATTTATGGGGACTATTTTGGCACTTTACTGATATTGTTTTTACCTCGGGCCGTAATATTCGATCGACCTCCAAGAATATATCAAGAATGGAACATCTGTGTTGTTGATGAGTTGACAACAACCCTTTAGCAAGCACAGCATCGTAAGTTCTTGGATATGTTGGAAATGCATCGCACCTAATCAAAGTACAAGAGCCATACATATTAAAATTTCAGTTTTATAATTTGAGATATTTTAAATTAGGTTAACCATAGCCATGAAACTCCCCCCAAATAAAATGAAAAATAATTACTTTGTCTGGGTAAAAACTAGCATCCATGTCATTGTTTTGAACTATTAAAGCCATGAATTTAAATGGGATAATTTGATAAAAGTGATCTAAAATGGGAGAAAAGTTCATAAGGAAATCATGATGTATGTAAATCTTCCAAAGAAAAATACACAAAAAATACTAAAAACTGATGAATAAATGGACAAAAGGGCATACCAATCATGTTGAACACCAATGAATCCTCTATCAAGAATAAGTGGGAGGTAGTTATAACTCGTGGTTGGTACAACATTCATCACCCAAACAGATTTTCCAGATTCCAACAAAGCAGCATTGAAGCCACCAAATTGGGAATTCATGTCCAGCACATTTCTAAGCATATTAAAAGGTGGAGAAGGGTCCTCATCCCCTGGTCTCTTTGGATGATCAGAAAATACAAGAGGCGATAGAAGAGACCAATAGTTATGGATTGCTGCATTCCAGTATAAGGAATCATCCACAAAGTCCTCCTGATGCACACCTGGAGAAGCACTACATAAATTCCCGTAATTGAGAAAGAGAAAACTGTCAAAATAGTCCTCTCTTTACAAGGGGTCATTTTAATCCTAGGGTCTATAGAAGTATCAATTTAGTCCCCAAACCCATTTGAACTCGGCCCCAATTTAAAGAGTTCGGGGATTAATTTTGCACTTTAATAAACTCTGGGACTAAATGACCCCCATATAAATAGTCAGGGACTACTTTGGCACTTTACTCGATCGAAAAACGAGAATATTGAGTTAAATTACCGGGTCATAATGCATACCATGAATGCTAAGTTCAGCTGAGTTAAAATTAGCCTGAGAAGGCCAAGGTGTTCGGTTTTCAATTGGGATCCAACGTTGGCTTCTTAATCCTCTAACACAAGGATAAAGTTGTTGATAGTAGGGAGATTCTAAATCTTGACTCTTACCACATACTGGAGGACCAGCTTTTCTATAAAACAAGCATAGTACAATATATAAAAAAAAAAAAACAGGTTAACAAGAGCATAGTACAAAAGGTTATAGTTATAGAATACATACCGAGACCTGTAGCATTTCTTTTTGCTTGTCTTTTTCCAAATGATGGTTTCTTCTTGCTGTGAAAGCATTTCCCAGCAGAGGTTCTGAGCAAAATCACGAATAAGGGTCCATTTTTTATGATTATTCTTATCACGGAGAGATCTGTTGGAATTCCTAACTGAAGTCCAGACAAAGTATCCTCCAGGCCTTAAGAGTCTATCAACTTCCACCAGGAAGATGCCATCTGTTTTAAATGTTAATTATTGGTTTAGGAGATTGAATTGATAAGTTTTGCATGGAGACAAACAATTCTGATGAGGAAGTAATAAATAAAACTGGGGAAAAAAGTTTTCATTTTTCCGTGGAGTGCTGATTAAAAAGATGAACTTCAATAATGATTAACAAATTGATAGAAGTGTTCTTAAGAGTATTTATACATTATAGTTTCACAAATGTTCTCTGGCCTTGGTCTCCATCCCTAATTTTCAACAGTTATTTCTAAAAATCATCAAGAAAAAAATAAGATACTCTAGTTCCGATGCACTCAGAATTTTAATTAGAAGTGATTCTCTGTGAAATATTTGGAGTGCAAAAATGCATCAATACACTCTTGACTTATCCTTTAGAAAGTATATACAGTGAGAATTGAAAGATCATCATCGAAAATGACAGTTTTGACCCTCACGAAAGAGATATTTGGAGTAAGACTTACAAATATCATCATGCACCAATTCAAGAGGTCTATTAGACTCAAAGTTGAAAAGAGAAAAGCATAAAGTAGTTTGCTTATAATAAATAGAGAGTTCACAAACTTTTTTATAAGAAATAAATAACTCTATTAAGCTTCTTGTTAAACATTCATCCAGCTTCAATCTGCAGATCCAATTCTGTCGTTTCTTTTGCTATAGTTTATTTTTTGTTTTTACGAGTTTAACTGTCATTTTGTAAGTTTTAGTCATATTTTGATATATTGTTAGAGTATATCACTCGCTTCGTCAATGTCATTCATTTTTCAATGCACGCAGCTTCTACAAACAGAACATAGAATTCAACTCTTAATCCATGTAAGCAATAGACATAAAAAACACAAGTTATAAACTTGCAGCTGGAAGAAAGTGATTGCAAAAAGTAAATAAAGAGAAAATCTAGAGAAAATATTCCTCTTCTATTCCTTGAATTGAATCAGTGTCCTTACTAACATTGATACCCTTTCTGCCTTTTACACCATTAGAATGTAAATAAAAAAGAGTTGATATTATGGTTCATAGGACGATAAATATTTTATAAATTCCAGAAATTAAATTAGTTGGAGAAAAGACTAGGGAGATTGATAACTTAGGTTTTAAACTTTGGTAAGCAGGTAAGAGTCACACTAGAAATCATGTAGGTGTAATCATGGACAAGCGTTTGAAGGACAATATTGTAAAATTAATAGAATTGAAGATAGAAGTATAATCTTAAAGATAGTTGTTGATACTAAGATATTTAATGTTATAAGCGTTTATACTCCTCAAGTAGGTTTAGATATAGGTTCAAAAGAAATTTCCGAAATGATCTACAAGAATTAATAAAAATGATACCTCTTGAAAAAATATTTTTTATTGGAGGAGATCTAAATGGACATGTTGGTAGAGCGGTGGAAGATTTTAAAAATATTCATGGTGGTTACTATTTAGAGTGATTAATGAAGAAGATAGAATCGTATTAGATCTTGCTTTAGCATATAATTTTGTTCTTACTAAAACTTTATTTAAAAAAAAAAAAGATAAACATAGTATTACTTAAGAGAATGGATCTAATAAAACACAAATTGATTATTTTCTTATGAGAAAAATAGATTATCGAGAGTGTAAAAATTGTAAGATAATTCCAAGTGAAAATTTCAGTACTTAACATCGATTAATAGTTTTGGATTTTAAGATAAAAAATACAAAGCATTGTCATAGAATTAGGTGAGGGTGCACCAAAAGACATAAATAAAATTAATTTTACGAGTAAACTGGAAGATTTTACCATTTGGGATGTTCATGAAGAAACGAATTCTATGTCGGATAAAATAACAAAAACTATTAAACAAGTGACAAAAGATGTAATTGGAGAATTAAAAAAAATTATAAATAAAAATAGTTTGTGGTGAAATAATAATCTGAAAGAAAAGATAAAATATAAGAAGTTGTGTTATAAAAATTGGTTTAAATGTAAAAGCATAGAGAACTAGAAAAAATATAAAGTAGCTCATAGGGAATCTAAGAAAACAACTTGTGATGCTAAAAATTGTACTTTTAGTTATCTTTATAATAGATTAAATACTAAAGATGATGAAAAATAAATGTATAAAGTAGCCAAACAAAGAGAAAAGAAAAGTAAAATGTATTAAAGATGAAAATCAAAATATGATTTTCTTAGAGAAAATATTTTGCATTGGTGAGAGAGCTATTTTAATAAATTTTTCAATGAAGTTTCTAAAAATACGACTAACCTTAGTGGTCTTAATATCTTAATTACAAATAAAACATTTTATTTTACCGTCGTATTAGTAAAAAAAAGTTAAGACTTTAAAGAAAATCAAGGACGAAAAATCAGTAGGACTTGAAGATATCTCAATTGAAGCATGGAAATATTTAGGAGATTTGGGAGTTTCTTGGCTTACTAAACTCTTTAATAAAATTTTAAAAACTAAAAAGTTGTCTGAGGAATGGAGGAAGATTATGTTGGTCCCCATTTTTAAGAATAAATGAGATGCACAAGAGTGTGCAAATTATAGAGGAATTAAGTGGTGTGTCGTACTTTAAAATTATGGGAGAGGGTAATTGAATATAGGTTAAGACATGATACAAGGATTTCTCATAATCAGTTTGGATTTATGTTGGACAGGTCTATTATGGAAGCTATACATTTATTGAGAGGTTTGATGGAGAAATACAAAGAGAATAAGGAGAATCTACATATGATTTTTATTGATTTAGAAATAAACTTACGTTAAGATCTCAAGAGAAGTCCTTTGGAGAGTTACAAAGAAGAAAGGTGTTGATATGACTTAAATTCAAGTCATTAAAGATATGTATATTAGAGTTGTTACTTGTGTTTGAACAGAAGGAGGATTGACCAAATATTTTCCTATTTGAGTTGGATTACATCAGGGATCGACTTAAGCCCTTATCCTTTTGTTTTAGCTGTGGATGCTCTTATTGGACATTTATCGTAGGATATATCTTTGTGTATGCTTTTCATTGATGATATCCTTATTGTGGATAAAACTACATAAATATTTCAGGAAAATCTTGAATTTTGGAGGTCTACATTTGAGTCTATGTCCTTCGTGTGAGTAGATCTAAAATTAAATACATGGAATGTAATTAGTAGTAGCTCTAGTGGCAGAGTTGTAGCTATGGGTGATCAAATCATTAAAAGATGTGATCATTTTAAATATCTCAGGTTTATTGTTCAAAGTGATGGTGATATTGATGGGGATGTTATTAATAGAATTCAAGTTGGTTGGTCGAAGTGGAGGATTGCATCCGGCCTATTGTGTGATAGAAAAGTACCGCTTACACTTAAAGGAAAATTTTACAAGATGGTGGTGAGACCTGTAATGCTCTATGACGCAGAATAGTGGACTTTAAAAGAGAAGCACAAAACAAAGTTAAGTGATGTTGAGTGAGAATGCTTAGGTGGATGAGTGGCTTCACACTTAGAGACAAAATGTAAAATGAATATATCTATGATAGGTTTGGTGTAGCTCCAATGGCGGAAAAAATTAGAAAAAGTCATCTTCGATGGTTGGTCACTTTAAACGTCGACCATCTGCTGATCCTGATAGTAAAAAGTTTTATCTCCTTCGCTAAGTCGTATGAGTAAAGTGTCAAAATAGTTCTCTGACTATTTTCATGGATTGTTTTCATCCCAACGTAAAAAAGTATCAAATTAGTCCCTACACTATTTTAATATTGACTGAAATAAACCCCAATGAGTACTATTTTATCACCATGAAAATATTTTAGGGACTAAATTGACACATTTATAGAATATTGAACTAAAATAACCCACTACAAAAAATTAGGGGACCATTTTGACACTTTTATCTAAATTATATGGGATTTACAATGTTATTAAAATGAGATGGAACCGGATAAAAAGAAACTTAAGTTAAAATAAATAAATTTCTATGAAAATATACAAACCATTATTCTCCCAGTCAATCCCACATCTTGCACAATGTACCATATCAAAAGAGAGATGTGGATATGGCAATTGTTTTGAAGAAAATGAACCAATCATAGCAGGCAGGCCTCTTTCAAGTGTAATTTGTACTTGACTTCCAGAAGCCTCATAGTTTGCAATACACATAGTAAGAACTTGTTTTGAGAAAAGATGTGCCCCAAAGCTACCAAAGCCACAGCCTATATCCAAGACTGTCCTGACCTGTAACATAGCAAAGAAGGCCAATACACTCATAATTAGAATTGACACATTACAATAGGGCAAAAATGTCAAAAAGTGTTGCTGCTTAGGTCTCATTTGATTGCTTATACATATTTTATAAAGCAAGAATTTATTTCGCTCATTTCATGTGTGGCAACAAAATCATTGCATTTGAGAGAATTTTGAGAGTTTGTTGAGTTTAAAGCAAATGTAGATTTTTAACTACATGCAGCCATATTATGAATCCAAGTAATTTACTGTTTCTCAAAAACTTATTTTTTAAATTCAAGCAGGCAAATAAAAGCTACATTAAAAAAGATGAAGTTATAATCTCATAAATTATAAAGAAAGAAAAAAAGACTTGAATGCAGATATCAATCATGAATCTTATAACCTGCCATTCTTAATTCAACTGAATCTACTCAAACTATTCAAAAAATATAACGTTTTTCACTCAAGAATAGAGATCAAACAAAATAACTAATTTGACAAATTTCTCCAATGCTTTGGTTCAATTTTACATGTGAAGTTCATCACAAGTTTCAGAATAACGGATGACAAAATGATATTTTTAAAATTATTTTAAATGTGAAAAGAACATTTTAATTCATTTTTTGAATTTCTTAGAACATCTTAACTTTATTATGATGCAAAAAATTTATCATATATACCTTATAACAAGTACCAAAATTATCAGTGGATCTTTGCTTAAGAGTTCATCTGTAAAGTTTGGCTTTATGGATGAAAATAGTGTTGTGAACCTTTAAGCCAAAATATTCAGATCATGAAAGGCAGATAAAATAATATACAATATGTGGAATTATGCTCATTATTATTTACTTTATTCTATTTAGTATTTGATATATTTTGTCATGGTATAAAAAAGGTAATTCCTTAATTATAGGTATTTATGTTTCTTCCATAATTATAGAAATTACTTAATTGTATAGAGATTTCTTTCCTCCTTTTATCTCATGTACTCACCTATTTATAGGTGAATTATCTATGTATTCAGGGAGAAAAAGGTTATTCAAAAATCACATGGTATCAGAGCCAATAAAAAAAACCTCTCCCGCTCGCTCGCGGCTCAATCACGGCCCTTCTCTCCCGCGATTCTCCGTAACCGAGCGCTGCCCTCTGTCGTCCGCATCCGAGCGCCGCTCCTACCGATTGTGCCTCTCTCCGATCGTCCGCGTCGGCTCCGCGTCTGCGTCAGCTTTCGCGCTCGTCTCCCGCGATCATCCGCACTCATTCCGCGATCGTCTCCCTCATCGTGATTCTACCGCGATCTCCGCGAGAGTTCGAATCTCTCAGGCGACGCCAAATCGCGATCTTCCGTAATCCCGACATCTGTCGTGGACTCCTCTCCCGCGAGCACAGCCAGTTCCCGCGATCTCCCTCGCCGGCTCTTCTTTCGCGACCGAGCACAGCCAGTTCCTGTCGTGCTCAATGACTAAGTACGGCCATGCCTGCAACTCCTCCACTAGTGATGTCACTTCTAGCCACCCCTCCGCGGCTGCATCTCCATTGCCCAACAATTCAGACAGTAATTATGTCCTCATCACCAGTCACAAACTCACCGGCCCGAATTACCTCCAATGGTCGCAGTCAGTCATGATGTTTGTATGTGGCAAAGGCAAAAATGACTACCTCACTGGTGATGCTCCAGCTCCGATGACGACAGATCCATCATACAAGACTTGAAAATCCGAGAATAATATGGTTATGGCCTAGCTTATTAACTCAATGACACTTGATATTGGCGAAAATTTTCTTTTTTATGGCACGGCTAAGGAAATCTGAGATGCTGCCCGTGAGACATATTCTAGTGCGGACAATACAAGCGAACTATTTGTTGTTGAGACCATTCT